>ML677397.1:867377-941944 GCA_007922305.1 Dermatemys mawii | reverse complement strand
TCCCCCGCCACAGCTTTTCAGGGCAGGGAAGAAATCCTTCCCCCTGCCTGCTGCTCACACTGTGGCTCCTGCAACGTACCGGCACTCCCCACCCCCTCCCCCGCCACAGCTTCTCAGGGCAGGGAAAAAATCATTTCCCTTGCCTCTGGAGTCCACTCACCATGGCAGGGGCTCCGTTGCTGTATCTGTGCTGTCTGCGGGACAGGCAAACGGGGAATGCGGGGGAATGATAGGCATGTCTGCTCTTTACAAGGGAACCACTGTTAAATGTATCTTTTTATTTTAGAAGGGTCGTCCTTCACCCCTTCGCCATCGCTCTTATCAACAGCTGAGAGGCTCAGGCGACTGAGGAAGCGGCCACGAAGGAGCAAAGAGGATCTTGTACAGCAAGTAATGCAACAGGCTGTAACGGAGAATCGAGTTGCACAGAGGTGGAGGGAGAATGAGAGCAAGTTGAGGGAGAAGGCGCGGAAGGAGAACGCGATTCACCGCCGGAAAAGCACCGACAAGCTGCTCTCATTACTGCAGCTTCAATTGCAGACTATGCAGCGGCTTGTCACCCTTCAGGAGCAGAAGCTCCGCACCCACCACCCCAATTATCGTTTGCCCCAACTCCCTTCCCCTTCCTTGCCTCTGTACCCTCCAGGCCAGTATCATCAGCCAAATGGTTATCACCATCCACAGCTGCCTCCAACCCCTCTGTCTTCACCGGACAACCCCCAGACCCCAGACCATTATCCACTGCAGTCTACCCCTAATAACATGCCTTACTGGCCACCGCAAATGGGGTTCGGGGGACATGGCCAGTTTGAGGGCACTGGAGACTCAGAGACCCGGACATACTCCGATCTCTGACTGACCCCACGACACCCCCATTGCACCTCCCCTGCCTTCCCCCTCACATGCATCACAATATTTTCTTTCAGCAACCGAAGTACCTGTTCAATAAATGAATTGTCTTCTTAATAAATGGGTTTTTTTTATTAAGTGTACATACATTATTACAGGCTACAGAAAAGCAAATGCCTGTTCCTGTTAAAAGAATGCTCCCTCCCTCCCTCCCTCCCTCCATCTGCACCTCACTTCAGAACTGGCTTTCAGCCTCAAAATGCTCCCTCAAGGCTTCCCTGATCCTAACAGCCTCGCGCTGGTCCCCTCCATGAACCCTGCTCTCTGGCTGGGCATATGTGGCCTCCAGGCGTTGAACCTCAGAGGACCATGCCTGAGTGAAGCCTTCGCCCTTCCGCTCACAAAGATTATGTAGGGCACAGGACGCGGAAATAACCGCGGAGATACTACCCTCGGCCAAATCTAGCCTCCCATAAAGACAACGCCAGCGCGCCTTCAGACGCCCAAAAGCACACTCCACAGTCATTCGACAACGGCTAAGCCTGTAGTTGAACCTTTCCTGACTGCTGTCCAGGCTCCCTGTGTACGGTTTCATGAGCCAGGGCATTAAAGGGTAAGCAGGGTCACCAAGAATCACTATGGGCATTTCCACTTCCCCCACGGGGATCCTCTGGTCTGGGAAAAAAGTCCCAGCTTGCAGCTTCATGAACAGGCCGGTGTTGCGGAAGATGCGTGCGTCATGCACCTTTCCAGACCAGCCAGCGTTAATGTCAGTAAAACGCCCACGGTGATCCACAAGCGCCTGGAGAACCATGGAGAAGTACCCCTTTCGGTTAACATACTCCTCAGCTAGGTGGGCGGGCGCGAGAATGGGTATATGGGTCCCATCTATCGCCCCACCACAGTTAGGGAAACCCATTTCTTCAAAGCCAGCCACGATGTCATGCACGTTATCCAGAGTCACGATTTTTCGTAGCAGGATGCGATTGATGGCCCTGCACACTTGCATCAGCACAACTCCAACGGTCGACTTTCCAACCCCAAACTGGTTGGCCACCGATCGGTAGCTGTCTGGGGTAGCCAGCTTCCAGATCGCGATAGCCACCCGCTTCTCCACCGGGAGGGCAGCTCTCAGTCTGGTGTCCTTGCGCCGCAGGGCAGGGGCGAGTTCAGCACACAGTCCCATGAAAGTGGCTTTTCTCATTCGAATGTTTTGCAGCCACTGCTCGTCGTCCCAGACTTGCATGACGATGCGATCCCACCACTCTGTGCTCGTTTCCCGTGCCCAGAAGCGGCGTTCAACAGCCGTGAGCATGTCCGTTAATGAGACAAGCAGCTTTGTGTCGAATGCATTCACCGCTTCGATCTCGTCTTCAGAATCATCACTGTCATCCTGCATGTCAAGGAATAACTCCACTGCACACAGAGATGTGCTGGCGACAGTCGTCAGCATGTCCCTCAGCAGTTCTGGATTCATTGCAGCACTCGACAATGGAAGACGGAGCGTGCCTTGCTGAAACCCTTGAAAGATGGCGCCGGAGGTGGAAGGAAACACAGGGATTGCTGGGATATGCCAAAAAGCATCATGGGTAGTTCAAACAGGATATAGAATGCCCCGCAAGTGACGCCCCCCCTACCACAAGCCATTGCGCCAGATCAGGAAGAGGCGTACTGTGGGATACCTGCCCTAATGCGCTGCTCTTAATGCCGTATTAACTGCCGCAAATGTGGCCATGCTATAGCGCTGGAGCAGCTCAGTGTGGACATACAATAGCGCTATTATTATTGCTGTATAAGGCGAGCGCTATAAGCAATAGCGCTATAATTTTGTAAGTGTAACCATACCCCCAGAAACATCTCTGCTAAAGGAGCTTTCACAAATAAAACACATCTGCTACCCCATGCCTTTCAATGTGGCACAAGGCAAACACTTACTTATAAGCATGTGAAAAAGTTGTAATTCTACCAAAACAAAAGGAGGTTTCATGACCAAGTTCAAGCCCCACAAACTTCCTGAGTCAAATATCCCCACTGCTCTGCCACTCCTTCATTTATATAGCTCAAAACACCTGGTGACCAGCTGCTAATTGAAGCTCATTTTAGCTCCCAATTATCGCCTGTTCCTCTCACAACTCAACCAGCTTGTCCAATTATCAGGCTCTAGACCCCGTCTTCTCCAGAGGCAGAGAATGGAGAAAAGACTCTTCCCCAAAGAAATTTAACTCTTCGCCCACCTGACATTCCTGTTTGTGACTCATCTCTCTGTCTATCTTGTTCAGCACACCCACCCTCACACAGGATTGGGAACACAGGCAACAGACCATGCAGCACAGAATTGCACATCTTACAATAAGTCTCTTTTATCTAGCTCTCCCTTAACTGGCTCTGAGGCTGCGCACAGTATATGTAACATACTGAGATTCCAAATAAGAGCTAGGACTCCTAGGTTCTATTCCCATCCAGTGACTCATTATGTGATGTAGCTCAAGTGGGTTGACTTTTCTGTGCCTTAGTCTCCCCACTGGTAAAATGGAGCTAATGATATAGACTTATCACCCAGGGCTATTTTCTGGCTTCCTTAATAAAAGATTCTAAGTATCACGTGTGACAAACATTGTAACCTGAAACAGACCAATTTATTTTGGGATATGAAAGATGAATTTTGCATAGAGCCCAGAATATCATTATTACTATTAATTATTAGTAACTTCTCATTATTATTATTTCTATTGCTTTGTTGCCAAGGGACCTCAAAGCGAGATTAGGACCCTGCAGTACAAACAAATAACACAAGCGGCCCACCAAGAGCTCAGATTCAGAGATTTATGCAGTACTCAATAGGTGAAGAATCAGGAACACGGCGGGAAGGGAGTGGGAGAAATGGTAACATTAGACAGGCCTGAATGCATAAATTAGCCATCATAGGTTATTTAAGCCCAGACTTTTAAAGATCCCTTGGTGCCTAACTCCCACTGATCTGGCCCTTAGAGACTGATTCAAAAAACTACTGAAGTCAATGGGAATCTTTCCATTCTCTTTGATGGGTGCTGAATCAAGCCCTGGATGGCAAACTCAGTAAGAGACTTAAGTATTTGCATAACTTTAACTTCCATTTTAGCCACTGTACAAACACAGCAAGAGTTGGTCAGGCTATGTTCTCATAATGATCCCTTCTGGCTTTAAAATCTATTAATCTGAAAGGAGTTTTATTATTAACATAGCATCCAGGGATCCCAAATGAGATCAGAGTCCTCTAGTACTAGGAGCTGTACATACACATGGTAAGAGACACTCCCTGCCCCTACTATTTACAATCTAAATTGACAAAAGGTGAGAGGGGAAACAGAGGCACACAGAGAGAAAGTGAATTTCCCAGGGTCACACAGCAGGTCCATGGCAGAGCTGGGACTAGACCTCAAGTCTGCTGACTCCCAATTCAGTGTCTCATCCACCAGATCATGTTCCCTCTTATGCTAAAAGTTACTCACAGACTCAAATATCTTACTGAATCAGGGCCCCATTCAACATACAAAGAACAAAATTCACCCTGAATATAAACTCATTTAAATGAATACAGTGACACTGAAGGTGAGCCTTGCCCATTGAGTCTATAAGGATTTTTATTCCTATTTACCAATGTCACTTGTAGTAATTTAACAGAAATAAGGTTTCCAGAGGATTCTTTGCAACCTGCATTTGACTCAGTCCCTATTTATATTCACCATCAACTAAACTGTGAATATATCCCCCGCGCCCCCCCCCCCCCGCGTACACACACACACACTTTCCAGTTTTATCATCCACATCCAATGTCATTTATGCACAATACTGCCAGGATGGGAGTCTGGGAGTTTTATTTTTATTTTTTATTCCAGTACTTCACCTTAACGTGTTATAATACAAAACATAACAGCCGCTACTGGGTTGGATAGGAAAGTTAATATTTCATTTTCTGCATGTTTTATGTCCAGATAGCTTCCAACCACCATCGGCGGTAATTCATACATATTTCACTGGGAAATGTAATGGTGTGGAAAGACATTCCCCAGCTATGCTATCACTATGCTAACCATGACACAGATGAAATAAGGAGTCACAAAAATGTGCTAGAGGTATCTGCTCTGGACTGACTTGCTGCAGTTTAAATAAGCTACTAATATATTTGCCATTGAGACAACGTAGAATTTTTTCTCTTTCTTCAGTTTATTCCTTTGCAAATAGAGAGGAAAAGAATGGTTGTTGGTTTTGCGGGGGCAGAAGGGGGTTGTTTTTTTAACCAAGATGCAGTCATTAAGCCAGTGGCATGGAAAATTGCATTGATACCTCCTGAGCAAAATGATCAACTTTATCGAACAGCAGCAAATGCCAAACATCTGCATGAAGCCTTTGAAAAGAAATCTCCAATAAGATAGCAGTGATTTCATCTGGATGAACTGCAAGCCAATAGGAACTGAACTGAAGGCTGCTCCATTCTGGGGCTGAAGAGAAATGTATAGACGATGGACTGCGTGGAGCTGATGAGAGATGTCAATGGGAGGCAAATCAAAGTGGTATGCAAAAAGAGGCTCAGGGCACTGGAAATGGGATGCAGAAGGGCCTTATATCTCTACAATGGCCATTTGAATATAGCTCCTGTTGGCAGTGAGTTGCCAGCAGCTGAGGTCCAATATAAAATGACTTGGTGAGTCTCAGACCTGTTCTTCGTGGAGCATTGTCCACCGCACTAAAACCCACCAGAACCGGCTCCATTATTTCAGACTCAGCAGAAAGAGTGAACACACCCTGAAAAATGAAACACAGCCAGACAGATCAGAGTCCAATGAGTAGAGCAGTGCGGAAGGAGCTGGTGCACAGCTGAGGGCTGCGTTGTTCTTTCTCTTCTACACTTCATTCTCCAGTATGGCCAGTCCTGCCCCTTTCACCAGCTCTAAGGTAGAGGACAGGCACTGACCAGCAATGGAGTCCAACGCTCATTCTACAGTGGCAGAAATGTGCATTCGTGTACTCCCACTTCAAAAAGGTCTTGGAACGGGATAGCTGTCGGATTGATTTCAAGTAGCCCCTGGGCTGGATGAACCTTGCATTCCCCCTTAGATCTATTCTGTGTCTGGAACATTATGGACAGATACGTCCATTTTTATTCATTATTATTAATTTAATTACAAGTACCTTACACACACACACACACACACACACACACACACCCTGTAAAAAGCTATCCACGATCACAGGGCTTTCACTGTGATTCAGAAGAAGAGCTTTCTGCATCTGCTTTCATCGGTGCGGGCAGCATTTTTACACTCCTTAAAAGGGAATACTGAAAAAGGGAGAGGGGTGGGGACAAGAGTCCAAGGAACACAAGTTCCACCAATCAGCTGGAGTCATGTTTCTCCTCTCCCTTCCCCAGATCAGAGGCAGCTGCATTGCACACTCAAACATGAAAGCCACTGCAGTCCCTCTTTTAGCTTGAAAACCCTTTTATTCCTGCCTGGTGTCCCTCTTGCTTCTCCTCCCCTTGCTCCCTGCTTGTATTTTGGGCCCTTTCCTGGGTCATTGATTCAATTATTCATCAAGAGGAGTTCTAAGCACTTGAGTTAATCTCTTACTCCCTTCTTTTCTTCCCAGCTGAGGTGAGCGGTGAAGCTGCTGTGAGGCCTGCCGTGCTGATTAGAGTATTGATCAGCCTGCAGCCCTCGTCATCTTAACTCAGAGCATCAATCAATACCAGGCGGTCCCCGAAAGCACTCCAGAATCCAGGAGGCTCAGATATTCTGGCCTGCTCATGGCTGCCACACAGGTTCTGCTTGCAAAGTGCACATATGACCCCACAAAGAGAAGCCTCTAAATGCTAAGCAGCAGATGTGAGTGCTGGCCTTCTCTTTATGTCAGTGGCTCATTTGTTTCTTAGCCCCTCTGCTGAGTCTGCCAGGAAAAGATGCCAGGTGAAGATCAACACCTTCCACAACCACAGAGCTCTGCATGCTTCAGAAAGGTGTCTCAGCAGCATCGTTATTCATGTTTTACAGATGGAAAGCCTGAGGCATGGGAAGGTGTCCAAAGTCCAAGGTCAGAGGCAGAGGAGAGGGGAGTTCCATCCCTGCATGACTCAGAGCTCTGGGGCCTGACTCCTGGGCACACTACAGCGTGGTGCAGACCCAGTGATGAGGAACCAGGCTGTGCAAACTATTTTCATGGGATTCCAAGAACTCGTCAGATGGATTCAACTTCTGATCGCTACCAGCCTGTACTGGATTCAGGTTAACAATTGAGAAGTAAAAGGCTTGAGAGCCTCTTGGCACTGGCCTAGTCACAATCAGGGAACTGCTGCTTGGTGCAAAGAGGAGTGCTAAAAAAACCAAAACAACCATCTTCCTCCACCAGGAATATCAAAACATCCCCTAAGAATATAAAAACATAAGAATGGCCAGACTGGGTCAGACCAATGGTCCATCTAGCCCAGTGTTCTGTCTTCCGATAGTGGCCAATGCCAGGTGCCCCAGAGGGAATTAACAGAACAGGTGATCATCAAATGATCCATCCCCTGTTGCCCATTCCCAGCTTCTGACAAACAGAGGCTAGAACAACATCCTTGCCCATCCTGGATAATAGCCATTGATGGGTCTATCCTCCATGAACTTATCTAGTTCTTTTTTGAAACCTGTTATAGTCTTGGCCTTCACAACATGCTCTTGCAAAGAGTTCCACAGACTAACTGTGTGTTCTTGGGAAAAAATACTTCCTTTTGTTTGTTTTAAACCAGCTGCCTATTAATTTCATTTGGTGACCTCTAGTTCTTGTGTTATGAGAAGGAGTAAATAACACTTCCTTATTTACTTTCTCCACACCAGTCATGGTTTTATAGACTTAAATCCTATCCCCCCTGTTTTATAGCCTATAATTTCTGTAGCTGGGGGTGTGTGATGTGGCAGCTCTGATTACTGATTGATCTGCTGTGGTCAGGACATGAATCAGACTGCCAAGAAAGCACTTTTGTAGGCTCAGATTGTATGCCACCTTGTACCTGGGAGCAGTTAAACTTGCAGTACACTGGGCTTGCAATCTCGGCTTGGTGGAGGGCAGTTACCAAGTGGGTTGACATGGTGAGGAAGTTCTCTATTTCCTAGTCCTGTATCTGCTCTGGGACTGGAAAATAACATAAGTCTAGAGCAGGGGTACGCAACATATGGCATTGGTGCCGAAGGCGGCACGCGAGCTGATTTTCAGTGGCACTCACACTGCCTGGGTCCTAGCCACCGGTCTGGGGGTTCTGCATTTTAATTTAATTTTAAATAAAGCTTCTTAAACATTTTTAAAAGCTTATTTACTTTACATACAACAACAGTTTAGTTCTATATTATAGACTTCTAGAAAGAGACCTTCTAAAAATGTTACAATGTATAACTGGCACGCGAAACTTTAAATTAGAGTGAATAAATGAAGACTCGGCACATCACTTCTGAAAGGTTGCCAACCCCTAGTCTAGAGGGAGACAGAGTTGGCGGGAGTTGGATAGGAGCATACAAAGAAATGGATGAGTGTGACCCACAGACTTTTAGGTGCCTTCTAGTCGTGGGCACAGAAGGCTTTACAGGATCCCCTGGGTCAGTTATTGACATAATATTTCACCAATGGGTGGCATGTGAGGTCTCTACCAAGAGCCCACTGGTCCTTATACTTGTTGCAAGGTGGTTGTGCAGGAAATAGTTTAAGAGATATGACAAATGTAAAATATTAGATTCCAAAACTGTCAAAGGAAAGTGAGTCAAGGTGAGCCTGCAGACTAACTCAATCAGCGTAGGGAACAATGGACATCTATGGAGACAGGCTATATTTACTGCCTGAGCCAGGTGCTAGCCCAGACAAAGGAAAACAAAGAGAAGTCTCTGAAGATGGGACCTACTGGCGTAAGAGACAATAGTTTGTAACTGCATAAAAAGAGGAAGAGAAGGGACAAGATTTTATCCTTCACCTAAGAGGCAAGCTGACTGCATAGCTGTCTCATGAAAAGAGGCCGGGGAGCTGCAATACTGGCTGGAAGGTGGTAGAACAGGGGTAGGCAACCTTTGGAACACATGCCAAAGGTGGCACGCGAGCTGATTTTCAGTGACACCTACACTGCCCGGGTCCTGGCCACCGATCTGGGGAGCTCTGCATTTTAATTTTAATTTAATTTTAAATGAAGCTCCTTAAACATTTTATTTACTTTACATACAACAATAGTTTAGTTCTCTATTATAGACTTATAGAAAGAGACCTTCTAAACATGTTAAAATGTATTTACTGGCACGCAAAACCTTAAATTAGAGTGAATAAATGAAGACTTGGCACCCCACTTCTGAAAGGTTGCCGGCCCTTGTTCTAGAGAGACTAGTTCATGGTGCAAAATCCAGATCCTGGTCTGGAGTTGCAGTGCCCCAGATTTCAGACACTCGGATCCAGATATTTAAAGGTATTTGGGTATCTGTAAATACAGAGAGGCATCCGGTGGGATTTTTAAAAGCACTAATCAGGCTGGGCACCTGTGTCCCATTGAAATAAATGAGAGTTAGATACCAAACCTACTTAGGCACTTTTGATGTTTCTCTCCATCTTTAAGCACCTAACTACCTTTGGAAATCTGGCCTTTGCTTCAGACCCATTCTAAAGTGAGTGGCCATTTACAAAATACAGATCTGTATTTTTAACAACCCACTAAGGTACAGGAGTTGGGGGCTTTGGGTTTGGGCCCAATTTAAACCAAGCAGCCATAGATCAAACCGCGTAAGGGAAAGAAACTAGTAAGGCTCATTTCTAGCAGGAACATCCATCCCTCTCAGCGAGAGGACCACGGTAGCCAGCTAGTGGGCAGAATTCGCTCACTTTTTATCCATCACTGGGTGATTTCCACTCCCTGTCCCCAAACACGCACTGCCCCATGCTGTGCAGCAGCTTTTTAAAGGCCTGCAACTAATGATGCTTCCACATTCATTAAAGGGCGTTTGATCTGGCAGCCCTGGACGCTGCAGTCTTGTTCGCTACCTGTGATGTTTTGAGTGAGAGAAAAGGACGCGTCCTGAAGCTGGCTGGAGTGGGGGTGAGGGGAGGAAGATGGAGGGGAAAACATTGCATTGTGAAGTTAGAGGTCAGAAGTCCCTGGTCATAATGCAGCTTAAAGCATCAGGAGAATGAATTTATTTGCATCCCTATTTTTGACACGTAGGATGATACCATTTCTTGTCCCTGCACACTGCCTTTGAGCCTGTTCCACTCTGCTCTTTGAAGAGACTTTAAAGGTGAGCTGCAAAGCACACACACACACACACACACAAAATAGTTTCAGACCCCAAATGAGTATCTGGAGCTATCTACCAATCTAGAAATTACCACTAAATGCTAGCAGGGAGGACAAGCTGGCTCAGGATGCTGAAAAACAGCTGTTTGCAAAAAGGTTTTTCTTTCTTGAAAAATGTTGGTTTGTAGAAATGGAAAGCGTTCATGGTAAAGGAACAGAGGTGAGGAATTTCTCAGTTTAAAAAAAACTGTAAGGAAAAGAAAATGTGTTGTTGAAACTGGAGATTTTTGACATTTTCAAATCATCCAAAGTTTTCAAAACAACTTTTTGTATAAAAATTTAAGGTAATTATTGACCCTTTTAAACAAACAAACAAAAAATGAAAATGCACAAAAGCAAAACAAAATTTTTGAAATGATCAAAGTGAGACATTTTGATTGACCCAAACAAATTTATTTGCTTGTTTTTCTGCTTACAAACATATTTGAAATTTCAACATTTAGTCTCCATTTGGGATGGGAAAAATTTCAAACATCTTGAAAATTTTTGCAGGGTGGGAAAACTATTTCCAAACCAGTTCAAAACATCCTGCCATGTATGAAAAACAGCTTGTATTTTTATCCTGTCTGAGGCACAGGTGACTGTTCCAAATTCAATAGATAGTAGTGTTCCACTGCCCCTAAAAGCTGGCGGCCTTAGTTTTCCAGTGAGTTACAGCATCCTTCTTTAATTTTTAAGGTTCATGAAGTTTTAGGCCTTACAGTCATTATTTTGATTATGTTCTTGTCTATCTCCTGGGTCATGTGCTGTTAGGATAACAAGTGGCACAGCCAGTATGCTTGAGGCCAATGGAACTCATGTTCCATTCAAATGAACAGCCAAAAATTCATACAAAAGCCACTTCCAAACTTGCTGAACCTCTTGGACTGGCACACATGGGATGGAAATCACAGGAGATGAGGCTTTCTCCTAAGATCTTCAATCAGATCTACAGTACCAGGAAAGCAGCCTTCCTTGGGATACTCTTTTGCTTTAGGTACCAGCTGGGGCTGAGAAGAGTGGAGGCTGCCATGAAGAATACTTGTGGACATAGGAAGTATATGCACAGTTTAGAATCTACGTTAAAAATTTGAAGCAAAGGTTCTGGTCATTTCTTGATTTATCCAGACTGATTCTCCTGTCCCTTAATTAATGCATTTGAAGACAAAACATAGAAGTGTTTGGATATTACAGAGACAAGCAAAAATATAATAATCTAGATAGACAGACTAGAGGGATGATAATCACAGGTATGATCCTGAGATGTACTGGGACCTCAATGAAAATCAATGGGACCTGTGAGTGCTCTGCACCTTTGAGAATCAGGCCATTTACTGCAGTACTTCAATAGGAATATAAGAGTCTAACTTTAGGTACCTAAGCTTGAACCTGTTGGACTATGTGATGTGCCCATGGTCACATGGGAAGTCGGTAGCAGAGGGAGGAAGAGACACCAGGGGTCCTGACTCCCACTTTCAGGCCCTTTCCACTGGATCATGCTGTAGAAAACTCTAAAAGGAATCAAACAACTAAGGGCTTGACAGGTGAGGGAGCGAGGAGCTGATTTCCCCACATTTGCTATTTATTCACAGTGCGCCCACATGATGTTACCTTAGAACCTCATTCTGAGAGCTACTGAGCAATTAGAACATCCACTGACTTCATATGAGAGAGGGGACATTGGGTACCTCTTCTAGATACGGCCCTCTAATAGTTTGGGATCAGTTCAGTTCACCTTCACAATACCAACACCAAAGGAGGGTTTCCTCTTCGAGGCACAGGAGGAAGCATGTACACAGATTCCTCTGCAGCTTTGAACACCTTTTAGTCTTGGGGGATTTATTCATTTAAAAGCTGAATTCCCTCCTGAGTTATTAACTTGGAGAAGGTACCACTGGAGACACACACACACACAAAGGCCCGTGGAGATTGCCACATGGCAAATTCATTCCAACCCTCGCTGTATTCTCACCTTTGACAGCTAAGTGACTTCAATAGACTCATAGGTTAAAAAAGAAATGAGAGGGGTGGGGGGGGGGGAGAAACCAAACCTAAGGGCACAATGAATTCATAACATCAACAACGTATAATTTTTATTTCTTCAGTCTCTCATCTCAGACAGCAATGCACCGCCGTAGGGATCTAAGGTTAGGTCTCTGTGTGTGTCTCTCTCTTTTTTCCACCTAATCACTGCTAAGAAAACAGCAGGGCTTTTCAGATTTTTGAATAAAACAACTAACCCCGTTGGCCACTCTGCTGTGTGAGGAAGGGAGAGCCTGCGCTTCTAAGCTGAGGTAAAACCAGGGCTAAGCTGCCTGTGAACACCCATTGCTCCCTCCAGGGGGATGGGAATGAATTTACTTCCGCTTGCAACCCTTCATGAGTGGAGGAGGCAGCAGGTTTCGGTCCAGTTTTGAGTTCAGGCAGGGGTTCAGGGCTCACTTTCGAGGGTGAAGGTTCGGATTTAAAGGTGTTGGAATCACAATACTCAGCTTGGACAGCACTAAGGGAAATCCTTAGCATGTTCCAATGATCTCCAGGCACAAAGCAGGAGCTCGTTATGGGACCCACTGAGGGACTACCCCAAAGTGGGCAGGAAATGGCCTAAAAGGGTTGCTCTTTGGTAGGCAGCGGGGCCTAGGAGATAGGGCACCGGATTGGGAGTCAGATATAGGGTGTCTTCCAGGCTCTGCCATCGACCTACTGGGTAACCTTGGGCAAATCACTTCTCCTCCTTGTGCCTCTGTTTCACTTCTCAGCCCTTGTCAATCAGTTTAGATTGTAAACACTCTGGGCTGTCTCTTGCGAAGGGCATGGATAGCGCTCCACAAATGGGGCCCTCATCTTAACTGAGAGCTCTAAGTGTGGCTGTAATACAAATAATACATGACACTGTAGGCCAACTTCATGCTCAGTGTAACCCCACTGACCTTGGCTCTAATACAATTCTTGAACATCTTGGAGCAAGTTATTTCCCTCTCTCATGCCCCACATGTGAAACAAGGATTATAATGTCCACGTGGAATGCACTGTTCCCCACCTGAGATCTCTAGGCCCATCACCTACTTCGCAGGGGAGTTGTGAGGCTTAAACCATGATTTTTTTGGAGGCCTTCTCCAAGGGAAGCTGGAGCACTTCGGAGCAAAATCCAGGTCTGGTGGTCTGGGCAGACAGCCATCACTTCCATATTTAAATGGAGCGTGTGGTCCTTTTATGGGCACCCAAGCTGCCCCATGCTCTCCTAATGCTGGTCCAGCCAGGGTGCATGAAAGAGGAGAAACAGAATTTCTGAATTCTGTCCAAGTCTATTTTGTGGTTTACCTCTCAGGACAGGACATAATCTCTGCTTCCCAGGATGTCTCAGTGGTTTTCTAAAGCCTGACGCCTGATGAATTTTGCATTGGAGCTTGCAGGCAGGAGGCAAGAGCTGAATAAGCTACAAAGTCAGAGGCTGATACCCTTTTCAATTTTCCAGTAACATACAAGTGAATCCACTTCATTTAATCATTCACAGATTCTCCAAGGACTCTGCCTCTCCAGCTCTACTCCTTCTGGAGAGGGTCCCTGTACATGCCAACAGACTTTAAATAGGAAAACCACCTCGGGCAAAAGCACGCACAGACGTGTACACACACCAGGTTTCTTTGGTCCTGCCTCAGTGCAGGGGTTGGACTTGATGATGTCTTGAGGTCCATTCAAGCCTACTTTTCTAGGATACACCCAAGCAGCCTCTGCCCCCTTCCAATGCACAGACAGGGGATGTCTACACTGCAATCAGCAGGTGCATTTGCAGCCCATGTACACCTACCTGAGCAAGCTTTGCACAGGTGGTCACCTGCATGGACTATCCCTGCCTCCCCAGGAACCTGGGCATGTAATTGAGCAGCCTCCCAGACCCATGCTATTGTTACTCAACATAGCTAGATGAAAGCCAACTCAGGGGCTGCAATCCCACTGCAGTGTAGACATAGGCTCCGCAATTACACACATACCTATTCTATTAAAGGTAAGCCATACACATGCACACACACCCCATTCATACCAACAGCAATCGTGCTCACCACATGCCAATCAAAGGCAGCCGAGGGAGTTGCTAAGGAGCGCAAGCTGTGATTGTGATTGAGGCAAAGAAAGCCTCTCTCTGCTGCACCCTCCTAGGTGCCTGACTGAGGGGAGGATGTCTCTGGAATGAGAATCCCCATTGCTCTCAACTGTGGTGGGTAGCAAGAAGGTAGCTCATAGCAAGTGGAGTGGGGTTCTCTTTAGCAGGCAGGCCCCAAATCATTGACAGCCTCGTGGTTCAAGGCCTTCAGCTCCACTGGTCTGAAAGCAAGTGCAAGGCAATGTCTTTTGGGCAGGGGAGGGAGGTGTGGCAGATGGGCTCAGAAGGAGAGTTCCAGGCACCAAGGAGGTGCCCAGACGGATCTGGGAGCTGGGTACAAAGGAAGCCTCCAGATGAGCAGTGTGGGCTGAGTGAAGTGGTCTTGGTGGGGCAGTAAAGGAGACTAGGAGGGAGCTAAGCTCTGGAGAATATGGAAGGGGAAATGAGGAGCCTGAGTCTGATAGGGGCTACATGGCCTCTTCCTAGCATGGACAAAGATGCGATCTCCATGCCAACCCTTTGAAACCTATCAGCAGCCTTTGATGTTGTTGTCCTCAAGGATGCTTGACTCATCTGCAGTTCATCGACCAGGTGCACAGAGCGAAGACTTTTTAGTGATGCCATTCTCCTCCTCAGAGGATGGTGTCCAGAAATTCAGTCTGCAGAGCTCCCCGAAGTAGGTTTCTCTCCTCCTATCTCTCTTCTGGGACACCAATGGCTGGGAGGCAACAAGACAATCTGAGCCATGATGTTCCTTGAACCCATCATCAGATCCCCTACTGCCACATGGGGGAAAAGAGAAGTCACCCTCATGCCTCCCTGTAGCATTCAATCCAGCGAAGGAGCATATGAGTGGGGAAGGTCTGATGGAGTGATGGCGGCTGTATCATGCCCATCATCACAGCCAAGAAAAATAAACATGGATTCTTTCCCTCCTAGCTTTTTAAGTGTGAAGTCTGTCAGCTTGAGGGAAAAGGCTGAGAGGCAAAGGCTGTTTTTTTCCTTTCCCCTTCATCCATTTGAAATGTCAAGCAAATTGAGGCCAGCTCCAAAGGGCTATGGAACCAGGCCTCTCGCAGCTCTGACTTGCATCATTTCAGGAATCTGAGCTCCTTGTTTTGTAAATAAATTGAGGGCAGTTGGAATAATATACCTGTCAAACAACAGTGAGCTTCCCATTTCCCTTGTCAGCATCAGCTCACACGCACAGCTTGCTTTCTGTGAGACTCTGTCGCAAGAAATCAATTCTCCAAACATGTGCCCAGGTACAAAATACACACTCAGTACATGTGGTGGGTTTTACCCATTGACCACAGATGCCGGAGGGACGTCACCTCCCGTCTTTGCTTTGCATGTTGTTTTCAGGCCAAGTCCTCCTGATCCAGCCTTCATTTGCTTCCTGGGATTTATTAAAGGCAAGGTAGTGTTTTTCTGGGTCCCCAACATGAGACACAGGAGGTCTGCTTGGCAGAAATGCTGAGCATTCACAACTGCTACTGAGGCCAATGGGAGCTTTGCTGTGAATATATGAAGTGCTATAAAACGTGAAGTACTCCGGAGAAAATAACAGGCCCATGCTATTCAATTTGGGTACCCAAAACCACGTCATACTTTCAACAGTGTTGGCCTTGATCCTTGTGTGTCAGTTCCCCCGGTGTAAAATGGGAAAGAGAGAAGTGCCTAACCTCCCTGGGGTGTTATAAAGACAAATCCTTCAGTGGTTGTAAAGCACAATGGCCAAAGGTATTTAGGCACCTCACTCCCAATGAAATCAGTAGGTGTTAGTATCTAAACATCTTTGAGGAGCTGGACCTAAGATACTACGAGCACCATAGAAAAGCCCAGGAAGAAATTAATTAATTCTGTATTTGGTGCCGGGTTTGGATGTTGTGCAGTAAATAAGGTATAGAGACACACACTCAGTGACGAGGATAAAACACATGTTGACTAGCTACCCATTCGGTCACCGTGCACTGAATGAGGAAGAAATTGTATGGGAACACAATGACTATCACCATGCACACACACAAGGGGGGAGTGAATTAAAATTGCACAGGCAACCTTAATCCTGGCATTTCCTAAGTGCTTGACTTTGTACCCTTAACATTCTTCACATGTCATTTTTGGATGTAATGTTATACATGGCTAACATTTCCATCTGTGGATCTCCAATCATACTGCAAACCATCATGAATTCTACCCTGCAGAGGCTCCAGGATGTCCAGAGGTATTATTATGTCCCTTTTACAGATGGGGAAAGTGAGGCATAGAAAAGTGAAGTGGTTTCCCTTGGAGGTCTGTGATACAGCTGGGAATAGAACATAGACCTTTTAATTCACAGTCATTCAGCTAGTGAGTTAGAGCTGTCTTAGTTGTACCAGCTGAGAAAGTGCCTCCTTGACAAAACCCTCCCTTCTATAAACCAGCCTTCTCCATTGTACAACCACATGCCAAAAAATTGTAAAAAAAATACAAATAATGACATAATAGCAGTCTAGGGTTTGGCACTAACGCATCACAGTACAAAGGCGGAATAGCTGCTGTACCCCAGGTTACTGAAAGATGCTATTTGATATGCAAAGGGCCTCAATCTGACCTCACATAAACTGAAGGAAATCGATCAACTGAAATCAATGGCATAAAGCTACACAAAATCAGATGCTGAGGGCATGTCTGCATGCGGGGGGGGAGGGATTAGGGTTAGGGTTAACTATTTTAGACTGAGCTAGCATGCTAAAAATAGAGAGAGTGGCTGCAGAGAAACACACGTCAGAAGGGGCTAGCCATCCCGAGTATGCACCTATCTGAGACATGAGACACATATTATCCTGTCCCTGATGCTGTGGCAGCTACGCTCTATTTTTAGAATGCTAGGCCAGTCTCAGAACTAGCATGGGTATGTCTCCTCAAGCTGCAAATCAGCCTCCCAGCTCAAAGTGTACAGAATGAGCAGATTTAATGCATGTAATATTCCTGGCTACCTACTCAACAGAGTTACATTAAGCAGGAATTCAGTCTGGTTCTGCCACTGATTTAATGGGCCATACTCTAAGCTGAGGCAAGTCAGCATAGCTCCATTGAAGTCATGATGGCTTACACTAGCCAAGGAACTGGACCACTGTGTCAACTTAGGCAAGTTGTTTTACCTGTATGCAACTCAATTTACCTTCTCTACAACATGAGCTTATTATCTTACCTACAGGTCATAATGAGTCTTACCAAGCCATTTCTGAGTGCTTTTGAAACATCCTCACTGGTACACATCTTCAGCTGGGTTTTTAATCCCATGAACCTCAGCACCAAAGCACAGACAGCTACCATTTCGGCTTACAGAGTAACTCCATTAAATTCCAGCAGTAGTAGGCTGTTATCGTCTATGTAGTTGAGCCAGTGGAGTAGAATGTGGTTTACAAGCAAAACATGTCAAGACCCTGGCATAAAAGCAGCTAGAGGCGCTCAAAGCATTACTGCAAAGAGAATGGCATCCCAGACTGCTGTGTCTAATGAGAACATTTGCAGCCTGACCAAATGTTTCCGCTTTGTGTCAGGAAACAAAAATAAGTGCTGACAAATAAAAACACAAAGCAGGGAGGGCAATGAGCTCTTCAATATTTCTCTGAGCGTGGTGTTTGCTTTCTAATATTGACACATGCAAATCCCTGCTGTGCCCCGAGCTGGGAACGCATCCCAGAGTGTGTGGAATGAGCCAACACTTCCAAAGCCATGCATTTGCCTGTCACTGTTCCCTGGAAAGAAAACATGCAGAAGCAGTTGGAAGCCGGTGAGCTCAACAGAATCTCCCTCCCTGGGCCGATTTGCATTGGGCCCTCTCCTCGACCCACCTGGTCAATGGCTACTGGACTAGAAATAAGCCCTGATAGTCTTTCTGTTCCGTCCAAACTCTGTGGGCTTGATTCTGTCCTATATCTCAGATCCACTTGGTGCACAAGGGGCAACATAAGGGAGTCAGCCATGGCTCCCTGCATCTTTGATCTGCTGGTCCCAACTTCAGCTACGGCATGAGTTAGGGCAGTGTTGGTGCTACTCTATCTTACACCAGCAGTGGGTGCTCCCTAAGTGATCATACATCAGAGAATCAGAGAGCAGAGCTCTGCCCTGCCTCTGCCAGGCTCCCTCCCATCTCCAGCTAGCCAACTACACTGCGGAGAGGAGGACATCACTCCTCTGGCTTTATACCAACTGGGAGATGTCTCCCCCAGCCAATTTGCACTCAGCTAGTTCGTACATGAGAATCTGGCCATATCAGAAACCATTCAGCTCCCCTGATCTATCTGTTCCAGGAAATAGGTTCTCACGCCCTTCTGACCTGCGCTTTGCATGCTGACAACAGGCTGCATCACACAGCAGGATGACCAAGTGTGACAAAGCTCCAAGTTTGTACTCGTGGGTCCTGCGCTTCCTGGCAGATTTAGGGGCCTCAGAAACTCATCTAGGCCCCAGAGTGACCTCCCTTTCTCAGTATAATTGGCAAGAGTCACCACCTAGTGAGTTACCTTCATCACAGGCCAGTATGGAAGGTGGAAAGAGCGGGGGGGAGCCCGGGCCCGCCCTCTACTCCGGGCTCCAGCCCAGGGACTCTAATAGTATCAGCTAAGATGGCTGACCTTTTATCCACAAAACACAATACAATTCCCTGGGCTACTTCCCCACAGCAGTCCCCGCTTCTTCAAACTCCACTTCGCCCTTACCTCAGGGCCTCCTTCCTTCTGGATGATATGTTGTCCACCACTCAGTCTCACCAACAGCATAACTTCCTCTCACAGCTCCTGACACCCACAGCCCACCTGACTAACTGGGAGGTTTTTATCTGGATTCAGCCAGTCCCTGATTGGCTTCAGGTGTCCCAATTAGGCTAGCTGTTTCTACTCCTTTCTAGAAGGTTCTTAATTGGCCCCAGGTGTCTTGATTGGTCTGGAGTAGCCTTTGTTTGGCTATCCAGGGAACAAGGACCTGCACATCCTAAGGCTGATATACCTGCCTTCCAGCACTCTCCTATATCCTTGTGGTCTGACTCTGTCACACAAGGTATCACATCATGTGAATACAACTCTCCATCTTGGGCACTGGTACATGATGCGCAGTGTCAGTTACTCACAATGAGAGAGTTCCTCTCTCATCAAATCTCTTCTCAGGCTGGGTGGCAGGGGTTGGAACCACTGGCAGAGACCAGAAGGGCCAGGAGTGGCAAGGTGGAATGTGGAAGCAGAATGCCTGCATGTCTGGAGAGAGTAAATCTTTTTCGCCATCTCTAAGTGGAGCTGCTCTCCACAGATTTGCAAATTTTTTCTGCCATACATGCAAGTGTGAGACCTGAATTAGTGTCAAGTTAGGAACTAGTAATCAGATTCTCTTTGGTATCCCAGTGCTGTAACAGGTATCTGAATGCCCCCTCATTCCATTTCAGGGGACAGAGCAGCCCATAGCCTCTTTAACAAGCAGCTGGATGGACTCTCCCATCCAGGAGTGATTCTGCAAAAGGTCTGTCTCTCAAATGAGACCAGGGTTGGGTCACAAGAGAGCTTGGAGGAATACACTCTATGGAGTTTGAGTGAAAACCGTGCAAAACCCACCCCCAAACCTATCAGCATTGTAATCGTGTGTAGAAAAATTATTGGATTTGTGAGGTTTGCAAAGTATTTGAAGATTTCATCTGGTGGATCTTTTTTTCAAATTTCAACAGAAATAATAGCAAAAATGGATGGATTTTTTCCCATATGTTTGACCAGATTTTCCTAGGATGCAAAATAGTAGAATAATACCCCACATTCTATTTATCTATACTTCCAGGTTCTTACATAGGCCTATCACCATAGAATCTGAGCACCTCTTAAAAGTAGAACTTTGTCTACATGGGGAAATTGACTGAAATAGCTATAAACTATTCCAGAATAGTTCCCCAGATGAGCACCATTCTGGAATAAAAGTCTAGAATATTTAGTGCACTTGCAAAGTGGAGAAATCATTCTGGAATCAATATGAGTTTTATTTCCAGAGGAGAATATCCATATGAGGAGCTCTTCTGGAATAGTTAATCGCTATTCTGGTTAATTTCCCCACGTGTACTATCTGTATCTTCTGACTTTTAAAACAAACTTTGTGGATAATCTAAGCACTATTCCCAGATGTACAGACACTCTTTTCTTAACCTGTGCATTATATACTTTTTTAATATTAGCTTTAATAAAATTGTTAAGCCCTAAGATGACAATGATTTATCTTCCTTTCCTGCAGAGAGGAAGCAGATGTGCGTGTCTGGACAGAATACACATGTACACAGAATACACATTCCATTGCAGAAATGTAAATATTTTTAAAACAATACAACAGATGTATGAGACAGCTAGTATTTGCCATCAGTAAATATATAGCTATAGGCCAGTTCTGCTCTTTCTTACATGGGTGTAAATCCAGATCAAGACACTGATGCCAACGGAATTATTCCTGATTTACAGTAATGTATCAAATGGCAGAATCTGTCCTTAAGCAATATATCTGCACACAGCTCACAGTGGCATCTGAATTGTGAGCATGGCACCAGGGATAGCTGAGTCCAGAAATGACCCTGAATGATTTTTATCATGAGCTGCATGTACCTGAAATGTACTGATCTATCTTTGCGTCTCCTTAACCTATTTGTTCTGCTTATTTGCATACACTGATATAAACTGAACTTGCCAAAAACTGCTCAAGCAGAGGCCAGAGAAAATTAAAAACTCGAGCAAAGGAGAGAGAGAGAAAAAATTGCAGCTATTCAGTGCTTCAGGCCCAATTGTAGCTGACACATCTCAAAGCAAGGAGGCTTGCAAACATCAAGTACAAGGGGGGAAAAGTGAAAACATGACAGGAGAGTCATGCTACTGTATGAGAAACAGATGCGTGAATGGCTAATTTTTTTTACTCATTCCACTCAGCTAATATAGAATCCCATAGAAGCAGCAGCCAGGGAACAAAGTGCTCAGATATTGCAGTGTTGGGGGGCTATTTAAATAGATAGATAGATAGATAGATAGATAGATAGATAGATAGATAGATAGATAGAATGTTTTAAGGGCCTGATCCAAAAACTTCCTTGAAATCTCTGGAAAGATTTCACTGGCCTTTGGATCTGACCCTGAGTGACAAGGGAGAATTAGCCAACCTAATGCTGCTATTGCCTGCTTTAATACACATGGATATATACTGACTAGACAGAATAAGCAGCCCCACTCCCCACCGTTTCTGCTTCAGTTGAAAAGCATTTTGTGCTGGTTCCAATTTAAACAGGAGACACGTTTCGTCTCAAAAGCTAGAGATGGAAAAGGCCAGTGAGATCAGCTGGTCCACTGCCCTGCTAGTGCAAGCAATAAGGGACGGGTGTCTATGTGGGTCGCGAGATTAATAATGGGCTAAATGAGTCTCTCTCATCTCTAGGTCATAAATTCTAATCTTGCTGTGATCAGCACTTTACCATGTTAACTGGAGACCAATTTGAAATGAGTTGGCTGATCCAGTCCTAGGGGATAAAGGTCCACGTGTGGATTGGTACTAACTACACCCCGTGAGCAGTCGAAGCAGAAAGGGCAAGAACTGAATGGGCCATAAGGAATGAGCAGTGCTCTCTGTCCCTAAGGCTTGCCCACAGTGGAAGGGAAGCTTGCCATACAATATCCATTCTCTGGATACAGACAGCCCCTCGGTGTCCAGCGTCGCTGATGTGCTGCCACAGCCTCTGTTTAAAATAATTGTGGTGGCAAAATGCCAAGAGAGGAAATAACGCAGGAGCGAGTCCATGAAACTGGAGCATCAGAAGTACAGGGCACAAGCTGGGAGCTTCCCCATGTTACGGGTGAGGAGGGGAAAGAGGACAGGAATCTGGGACTTCCCGTGCAAGGAGCAGTCTGCTCCAGTGTGAAAATGGTGATGCTATTCACAGCCCTGCGTGGTGCTGACCTGTCTCTCCCCTGGACATGGGTGAGGCTCAGAGCAGCACCTTAAAGCTCTCCAACTTATCAAGATCTCTTGGGTCTGCAAGGCTGGGTTCTAAACCTGGCTTCTGGCATGTCTTGCTTTCCATCCAAACCTTCCCTGGGCCTGTAGGAAATGGGCATCAGGGAGCAATTCTGCACTGGCCCTTGGGAGACAGGCTGGATGGTCCAGCTCTTACTTCTAGAATTCTGCAAAGCCAGGCCAAGCATAACGCATGGGCAGCATCCCTCATGGCATCCTGGCCTTCCCATGCACCCACCCAGAGGGCATCATCGGCTTGGGAAAAACTAATAAATGGTCTGAATGTTTCTGAACTCAGGAAAAGTTTCTCAGGGTTCAGGTGAGAGTCAAGTCTTACTGGCCACACACAGGTTCCCTTGCCCCTCCTGTGCCCGCCTCCCCCCCATTGGGGTCAAGTTCAAAGCCCCTCTCAGCTGCCATCAATCCCTCTCTGTCTGCAGGCAAAGGAAGAGAAGAGGAGCACAGCTCAGATATGCCTCAAAAACCGCTCAGCCCAGCGATTCCACTGGGCTTTTAGGCTACAAGTGCTCAGATGGATTTTCTCAGCAAGAGCTCTCTCTTTGTGAGGAGAAGTGAGGAGTCAGCAGCTCTTGCGAGGCAGCATTTTCGCCCCGCTGATGAGCCACTGTTGGCTCATTGCTAAGGGTCTCTGTCCTGTGCCTCCAATCCCAGCTGTGTCAGGCAAGTGCTTAATGTGGGTTATGAATCGAGATGTACCTAAGCTGCCAAATGTTGCCTCATGATTTGGATCTAGATCCCAAATTCCACTGATGTCTGGGGTCAGGGTCCTCACACAGCCAGTCTCTAGTTCTGAGCAGACATGAGCCTGATCTGAAACTTCAGATCCAAACAGCCCTGAACTATGGGAAAGTTTGGACCCAATTGAGAGAAATAATTGGGAAAATAATACCTAGTACTTACCTTTACTTTACATCCAGATCCCCAGCTGGTGCAAATCCGCACCAGCTTCAAGAGAGCCAATGCTCAGCAGGGATCTGTCCCTATATTTTCAAAGCTCTAGGTTAACCCATGACTCCTCACCTCGTGGAGGTTGGCATTGTTCTTTCCATTTGGGGAAACAGAGGCATAGAAAAGTCAGCCTAGGGAAACTCAGCATGATTCAGTGGCAGAGATGGAAATAGAATTCAGAACTTAATGGCTTAATTTTATTTGCCTTTGATCTGCTGAACACTATGTTGTCACCCAAAGTACTGTCCTGGCACATTTTTTGCTGGAAAGAGGACAGCTATAGAAAGACCCCACTCCTCCCTCACCAGCAGGGTGTTCCTGGAGCCAGAGTGCATAGCAAGCGTAATAGATACATATGGAGGATTGTCAAACACAGAGATGAGCAGCAGAATGAGCAATCCACTTTGTACTGGGCATGTAACATTACAGAACCTGTCAGCTCCCATTTCACTTGACGACTTAGGTAAATATCTCTGTTTCTTTGTCTTTTTTCCATTTTTCTTTCTTTTGTGGTTTTCCCAGAAATAGTTGACATGAAAAATGAGAAACAAGAACTAGGCATTGTGGTTTAGAGACACATATATGCAATTAGCTAGATCAGGCTGGCAGTCCATTATAGTCTATTCCTGTATATTGATTCTGCTTTTAAACAGAAGGGGAGTACCTGGACTGGTTTTCAAGGGCTGATACAGGTATAAAGAATCTTTGCAGTCAAATTCCAGGGTGCTAGTTAAAGTTGTTACCATTGGAGCTGATTGGAACATTGCAACAAAGTTTTTCCGCTAGGAAACAAATGGCCTTTGATCTAAAACAATTTTTGGGGGAGGGAGAGTAAGGAAATTGGACTTTTTCCAAATTTCTCATTTATCCCTACATTTATGATCAAAAACAGGCCCAAAATAATTAGCAAGATTGTTAACAAACATTTTTTTTCCATTTGCCAAAACCAGGACATGTTGGCAAACTATAACTTCTTGATTACTGGGTTGGGGGGAAGGGGGCGAGGGGAAGCCCACCATTTTCAGTTAAAAAAAAAAGAATGCCTATAATCATTGCAATGAAATTTTGATTAAAAATGTCATGAAAAATGTATTAATAAATGAAAAATGGGCCTATTTGGAAACCTGTGAAGTAGAAATCATAGGTTTTTCCCCATTTTCGGTGGCCTGTGCATGAAGGCAAGCACAGATCCGCTAGCACTTTATCTGTTAGCAATACCTGATCTATATATATCCTGAGAGTGTAGTCCTGATCTCACTGAAGTCAATGGGAGTTTTACAATTGACTTCAACGGAGCCAGAATTTCATCCCTGGTGTTTCTTGTGCCAAGGTCTGTTCCTTGGCTCTTTATGCAGCAGTACTGCCCAGGGAGTATTGAGTAATGCTCGGTGACTGCAAACCAGGAAGGCTGGGGTCTAGGCCCCTCTTGGTCACTGACCTGCAATATGATTTGAATCAAGCCAGCTCTCTTCTCTGGGGCTCAATTCCCCCCTTTGTAAAATGGGGATAATAAATGCTACAGACAGATGGAATTTTTTCAGGGAACCTGCCTTTCAATCAAAATTAAACATTTTAATTTCTGTTAAAATTACCAATTCTTTTATCAAAAATAAAAAACTCGGAAATCCCAGAACAAAAACCCTTTTTTGTCAAAGTGTCAGTCAAACTGAAAACCAAATTTTTAAATAGGAAACCAAAAATGTTTGATTTTGATGCAATTTTTTCATCAGAAACAAAAGTCTCATGGAAAATTTTCAAAACCTCCCTCCCCCTTATAAAAAAAGTTCCCATGATAAAAATAATCAGCCTTTTTCAAACAGCTGGATTAAGTCTCTCTCGTAATGGTGCTCAGGGTGGATTTTGAGGCTGTACGCAGCGTTTTACAGCCAGATCTTCAACTGGTATAAACCAGCAAAGCTCCACTGAAACCAAGGAATGTGCTTACCATGACTAGAAAGGAATGGCATTGTTTTACACCAGTGGAACAGTTGGCCTTTAAACTGTCACCACTCAGAGACACTAAAGGCAATAAAAAATGACAGGCTCCCAACTAAAGAATAATTGCAAAGCCATCTCTGGGTAAACCTAGTCCTGCTCACACCCCTAAGTGGTTTCATTACCATCGTTGCTATTATTGTGCATTGCAAATGATTTGGAACAGGTAATAAAGCGTTCTTGTAACTTCCCCTGTCATATGATGTATGTTGTTTGCACCGCAGAGAGAGGCAGCAGGGTGATTGACTGTATAGAGTAGCGCAAACTAAAGGACAGATGCTGAAAAACAAGACTTTTAAGTGAAAAAGGAAGCACCAAGTGAATTTCCACTACACAGATGCAATTGGCAGACTTTTTTCACCCTCTTTACCTTTTTCCCTCCCCATCAGTGCCAGTAAAAAGAACATTTGAAAGCTTCTTTAGCAAAGATTGTGAACAATGAGACTTGAATCCTGGCAATGGTGGGGAAGGAGAGGTAACTCAGAAAAAGCACACTGTGTCAAAATATGCATTCAGCTTGCCACTTTTCGTCATTGCTGCCTGCATAAAAGTGATATATACTGAGGCTGTTAAAAAAAACAGCCTGCTTGTAAATATCCTTTTAACAGTCTTGCTTCAATCAACAAAATTCAGACTCGTTCAGGGAGGTTTGAGCAATGAAGCACCACTCGAAGTTTTCTCCATAGTGGTTGCTTCACCTCGCTCTGAAGTGCAGCCACCTCTGGGTAGAACATGAAAGCTGTTGAACAACACTTTGAAACATTACACAACAGTTTAGGATGAGGCATGAAGAATTCAGTACCCACTAGGAAGGTCAGAGATTTTCAGGTAGACAAAAAGCAATTAACCCACCTAGCATTTGGCCAGGAAATCAGGGTTATTATGCCTAGTCCTACAAAAAGCACAGTGGGATCTTTAATCAGTGCAGATGGTTCCATGTGGGAAATGCAGAGCACCCCCAAACATCCAACTGGGAGGTTTGCTCAGCAATGACTCCAGGTGAACAGTGCCACCTACTGAATAACCAACACCACTGGCACCAGGCTGCTGCTGTTGCAGGCTGGTGCAAACGAGAGCCCAGAGGCACATAAGGGTAGGAAGCCCTGGAGGAGGACGAGGTGCTGAGGGGGAGCTCAGGAACTGACAAAACCTGCAGAACAGTGGGATCAGGGAGAGTGGGCATGATTGTAGGTGGACTGGGGAAGCTGGGGGTGCCACTG
Source organism: Dermatemys mawii (assembly GCA_007922305.1). Classification (NCBI taxonomy): domain Eukaryota; kingdom Metazoa; phylum Chordata; order Testudines; family Dermatemydidae; genus Dermatemys; species Dermatemys mawii. The sequence continues at coordinate 915,492 of ML677397.1, read as the reverse complement.
TGATTGACAGGGTCATTCTTAAGTGAATTTGGTGCCCTAAATTGCTGGATTTGAAACCTGATCCTTTTTGTCCCATGAAATTCACCCATTAATAGAGAGGGAAATAGATTTCCCATCCCGGGGAAAATGTTGCAATTTCGAAAAAATTCCCATCCCAAATCTGGATGAATAGTCAAAATCTTGGGGGAAAAAATTGGTTCAGTTCAGTCAAAATGTTTTGTTTCAACATTTCCTTCACACTGTTTTGATTTTTGCTATAATTAGCTTACATTTTAGTTCGCTTTGAACTGAAAAAAGTTTAACTTCGGTACCATAAAAATAATGGAGAAAATTAAACACTTGATTTGTAAACACCTAGAAGTCAATAAGGTGACAAGTAACAATCAACATGAATTTGTCAAGAACAAATGTTAAACCAACCTAATAGCCTTCTTTGACAGGGTAACAAGCTTGTGGATAGAAGGAAAACAATAGATGTGACATATTTCATACGTAGTAAGGCTTTTGATAATCTCGCACATGACCTTCCCATAAACAAACTAGGAAAATGTAGCTTAGATGATCCTGCTATATGGTGAGTACACACTGGAACACCATTTTCAGGGAGTAGTTATCAATGGTTCACAGTCAAGCTGGAAAAGCAAATTGAGTAGTGTCCTGCAGGAATCTGTCCTGCATGCAGTTGTATTCAATATCTTCATAAATGATTTGGATAATGGTATATAGAGTATACTTACAAAGTTTGCGGATGATTCCTACGTGGGAGGGGTAGCAGTGCTGTTGAGGACAGGATCAGAATTCAAAATGGTCTTGACAAACTGGAGAAATGGTCTGCAATAAATAGGACAAAATTCAATGAGGACAAATGCAAAGTATTACGTTTAGGAAGGAATAATCATTAGGAATAATAATTAGGAAGGAATAATCAGTTATACAAATACAAAATGGGAAACAAGTACCTAGGAAGGAGAATTACAGAAAAAGATCTGGGGATTATAGTGCACCACAAACTATATATGAGCCAACAAAGTAATCGTATTTCTATAAAAGTGAACATCATTCTGGGATGTATGAACAGGAGTGTTGTAAGGAGACACCAGAAGTAATTCTTCTCCTCTACCCTGAACAGATCAGACCTCATCTAGACTACTACGTCTACATCTGGGCACCACATTTCAGGAAAGATGTGGACAAATTGGAGAAAGTCCAGAACAGAGCAACAAAAAGGATTCAAGTTCTAGAAAAGATTACCTACAAGGGAAGATTGAATTAAATGGGTCTATTTAGTCTGGAGAAGAGAAGACTGAGAGGGGGGAGTGAAAACAGTATTCAAATATGTAAAAGGTTGTCATAAAGAGGAGGGTGATAAATTGTCCTCCTTATCCACTGAGGACAGGACAAGTAATGGGTTTAAACTGCAGCAAGGGAGATTTAGGTTAGACATTAGGAAGAATTACCTATGGAAGCTGTGGCATTTCCCTCACTGAAGGTTTCTGAGAACAGGTTAGACAGACACCTGTCAGGGATGGTCCAGATAATACTTAGTCCTGCTTCAGTGGACCAGATGATCTGTCGAGGTCCTTTCTAGCCCTACATTGCTATGATTCTGTGAAGAGCTCCAGGGCTCAATAGAAGCAATAACCGTACAACCAGAAATGGACCCTTTGGGACTAGCCTATTGGTGACCCACAGTGGTCTCCATGGCACTCCAGCAAGCACCTCCTGAGATGTGGCCTTCAGGGAGTCTCCTACTTCATCATTGCCTGGCCATTGAATACAAATGCCAGAAACAGGTGAGGAGAGATGTGCCACTGGAAATAGACCACGTGGTGGCTATGGCATGCTCCCTATGGCTGTATGACCTATTTCTTTGATTCCCCACCTAAACTCTTTCCTCCTGCCAATGCACCCACTACCTCCAACATCCACTACCTAGTTCTGTTCCCACATCTGCCTACTGCAGGGTTCTTATACCTTCCCATGGAGCATCTGGTGAGCTCTCCCTGCTGTAGCCCTGGGGCAGCCTGCACCCCAAACCTCTCATCCCTGGCCCTATCCCAAAGCTTGCACCCCCACCCGGAGCCCTCACCATCCTCCACCCCAACCCTCTATCCCAGCCTGGTCTCTGAGCCCCTCATCCTCGGCTCCATCCCAGAGCCCGCACCCCGAGCTGGAGTCTTCCCCTCCCCTCCCCATATTCCAACCCTCTGGCCCAGCCCTGATCCCCCTTCCCACACTCCAAACTCCTCAGCTCCACCCCTGCCACGTACATCACCTCTATATTGGTGCACATACCAAAATTCATCCTGCACATGCGTGGGAAAAATGAGAGTGAACACTGCTAAGGTTATGTCTACACTACAATTAGACATCCGTGGTTGGCCTGCGCCAGTTGACTTGGGCTCACAGAGCTCGGACTGCGGGGCTGTTTAATTGCAGTGTAGATGTTCCCAGCCCTCTAACACAAGTAGCATGGTCGTCCATTTAACCCACACATCAGGAACAGTGAGAAATCTGCAGGAAACAAGAGCACAGAGGGAAAGTGCTGTCTCAGCTTCTTCAGGGCAGAGCAGGAGACAGGATGGAAATGAATTACTGTGCAGCTGCCATTGCCTTGACTGATATCACCGCTCTTTAGAGCTCACTTATCTTGCCGACAGATCTGCAGCACTTTTTCCTGAGCTTTCCATTGAAAGGCAGGCTGGGGGCGCTTGGGGGTGCAGAGAAAATCGGTCTGGAGCACCGTGGAGATGGAGTGGGCTTAACATGAATAACTCAGGTCCTAGGCTAAGGCAGGCATGTATATACAGAGGGTGAAATTCACCCCTGCACAAAGGGCCAGGACATGGCCACTGGAGTGCCACAAAGTAGGTATCACAGGGGATCTCAGTGGGGTATGGACCTGGTGTGGGATCTCTGCACTGGAGTAGGTATGCACATGGTGAGTAGTAATAAGGGAGAGGCAGGTTCCTTGGGCATAACCAAATAATTTCTACCGCAAAAAAATTCTTCTGTTGCAGACAAAGGCATTATCTTGTTGGAACCTGATGGGGATACCAAACCATTGGTGTAGCAGCTGAGTGAATAATTCCTTTATGGACTATATTATTAATACGATGGCTAGCTCCTAAATGGCACCTGTCACTGAGAGATCTCAGAGTGGATCAGTAGCATTAGCCACATGTTTACTGATTGTGGAAATTATTTGCCCAAGGACAAAATTGATGACAAAAGCAGATCACCCTCACATGGATCTCAGCCACTCCTCTGAATAAATGGGAAAGAAAACTACTAGACTACACAAAAAAGAACCTGCTAACCTGATTAATCTAGACCCTATCCATACACTAAAATACACACTCTGATCTAGAACCCCCTCACTGTCCAATCTAGGAATAAACTAGCCTCTAAGGAATTTGATCTACAAAACAACCCACTCTCTTTGGCAGAATATGATACCAGTTTAAAATGTACTGACTGTCTTAGCTATAAACCACTAAGCCACATAAGTCTAGCACGTAATGACTTACTTCAGGCAAAACAGTCTTTCAGATAGCACCTGAGGAGCATGGGCCTAGGGTTCAAGAGATCAGGGTTTGAGCCCCAGCTCTGCCCTTAGCATGCTGGATTATTTGCCAAGTCATTTCGCCTCTCTGCACCTCAGTTTACAAGCTGTAAAATAGGCATAATCATACTGACCTCCTTGGTGAGGTACTTTAAGATCTACTGATGAAAAGCGCTTTATAAAAACTAGGTATTATTAATTATTGACTCTACCAACTATAATCTAAAAGATAACTGCCCAACCAAGAACCAATTATACAGACCAGAAACCACTACGCTGCAGAATCTAGAATCGGTGAACGACCAGATCAAACACACCCAGTACCTATTCTAAAACCAATCATCTGCTCATGAAAGAAGAAGGCTGATCAAGAGTGTGCTTTGCTACCCTTTGTAGAATGTACTAATCTAGAATATAAAGAACAAGATGTAACACACAGACAAAGAACTTGTCCTAGAACCTGGCAAACTAGCCTCAGGTAGGATCTGTTTAGAGTATATTATCAAAGATAACACTCCACACCGGTGTAAGTTATCAAGGTGCCTAAGTCCCATTTTCAAATGGGATTTAGCAGCCTAAGTCATTTAGGCACTGTTGGAAATTTGACCCCAGCTCTACAATTCTGTACACAGTATAAAACATGCCAGGCCCCTACGTGTTGACAGTACTAAACCACAAGCAAAACTGAGACAGCAAAAAAGTTGTGGGTCCCCCACCATCTCTCCATGAAACTGCTTAACGTGCAAACCTTCTACCTACTGCAAGTGGATCTCTGCAATGCAGTCTCATTTGCTTAAGCCCCAGCTTCTCCTTACACTTGGATAACGGCTTAGGAAAACCATGAGAGAGACATTGATGGGAGCAACACACATTCTACTCAGAGCAAGAGCAGTCAATATAAATTGCCTCTAGGCAGCCAACAAAATGGGCCAGAATTGAACCCACATAACCTAAGTATGGATGCTGAGCACCTCCAGGCTGCAGAATGCTGACTCAATTCCAATTACAAGTGAGGGGACAGAGGTTCACTCTGTCAGCACTTTTACAGGTGCAATTAGTTTCCCTAACCATCTCACTGAGGGTTGAGCCAGCGTGCCGCTCTCACTGATAGAAAACGAGTGCCTTGTGCATAAGTAAAAGCCTAGGCACCGTGCCATGCTACTGCCATTGTCCCACCCAGGGGACTTGACCTGACATCACACTAGCTCCTCGGAAAAGCACAATGGTGAGTGAAATTCAGAGAGAGGATCTTTGCCTTGTTCTTTTGCCTCACGTCTCGGTTCCTGCAGCAGACTCCTAACACAAAGGCTTATTGCAGGCATTTCTGCACACATGGGAACAGGAGCTTCCAAAAGGGGACTGCACAGAGAGATTGACTGCATGCATTACCTAGGAAAGCACGGAGAGAAAGCGTCTGTGGGTGTGCGTGCTTGTGCACATACCAGTGGGGGGCAAGAGAGATGTTTTTATAGGTGTGCATGCGTGTGTTGGATACGGGTGCACGTTCAGTGTGTTTGAACGGGTGAAGCTGGCTGCTGGCTGGGGACCTAGGGTGTGTGTGTGTGTGTGTGTGTGTGTTTGTGCATGTGTGTCTGTGGAGGGAGTGTAAGGTTGTGAACATACGTAAGTGTGTGTGTGCGCTGGTCCTGACGGTTGCATCTATCCGTGGCCCCCTGGAGTCATTCTTCCTAGTTACACACAGCATCTTACATTTCATTCAGCAACCAGGGAAACTCCCCCAACTGAAGGCTCCACAGGAACCCTCAGGACCATGCCTGTGCCTCCCATGCTACACTCCTCACTCAGCAAAGAGGTATGCATAGGAGCAGATAGGTGGTCTCTGAAGGGAGAGCCCCAGAGCCAGGCTGTAGCCCAGGGCAGGCTGGCTCAAGAGGCAATTCGGTCTGCAGTGCTCTTTGGAAATGTGGTGTGCTCCACTCCCAGCATCTACCTCTGACTGCTGCATATGGGGCTGTGGGCCTGCTCATTCCCTTCTGCCAGCTGAGCACAGAGCCCACCCCTGGGGTAATGGAGCCACGGACCACATTAACTAGGCCCTCAACACAGTGCGCAATCCATTCCATCTAGCGTCTGCACGGGGGGAGAGGAGACTCCCTCCTCCCGTCTTTCCCTCCTATGTCAGGACAGGATGTGGCTCTCTATGGGCCTGAACCGAAGCCTGCTGAAGTCAGTGGGAGAGTTTGGATCAGACTCCAGATGCAGTGCCGCCTCACATCCCAGTGGCATGAATGCTAAAGGAGCCCTGGCCCCAACCTGCTATCACGTCACAGGTTTCCCTCCTTTGCAGGCTTGCAGCGTAGTGCTGAGGTGGCTTGCAGCACACCCAGTGTCCTTGGCAAGCAGGCTGTGGAAGTGACTCCGATGCAGAGCTCTGACACCAAAACATTTTAGTGACTCATCAGCAAAACACCACATGCAGATAAAAAAAAAAAAATACAGCCGGCATTTAGGGACTAATAAAGCTGTCAGCTTCCCTGAGGCGTCTGTTGGATTTGGCTGTTTTTGCTTCCCAGGAAGTTACTAAGAGGAGTGTTTAAAGCAGAGGTGGGTACACAAGATTGACATTAAATGGCAACCTTTTCTTCTCCTCCTCTACTGCCCATCCCAACCACTGCCCCTCCTCAGTCTTTACTCCTTTCCACAGATGAATCCTTGTGAAGTTCCAAAATGGGCGTTGCTTCCACTCCCGTGGCCAGGTGCACCATGGCTTTGCTCCTCTGGAGTCATACTGGCATAGCAGTGGATTAAGGCTGTGGTGATTCCGGTCATTTGCAGCTGGGAGGTGCTGAAATAACCTGGGAGCGTTTGCTCTATGGAGATTTCCCGGCCGGTCTGGCAAACGGAGAAGTCCCAGTAATTCCGTCATGCTTTCATCATGATTATTGAGCTCTGTGCTGTACAATGCCTAGTGCTCAATCTTGTTTTCCCAGCACATCTAAAACTCCACTAATGCCCACAAGCAAAGGAATGCAGGATCATGTGCACAAAGATAGAGATGCTCCCAAACCAAATCCTTGCCTTCCAATATTCCCACAAAGTGTGGGATGGTTCAAACTTCTGAGCCGACCCCAGCCAACGTGCCTCTTCCCATTGAAGTTTGGACAAGTTCTAATTGAATCTGAAGGGTTTGGAGGAACCAGGATACTGGGAGAAAGGGAACATTATGTATGAGCATCTAGACTTTTGGAGGTTCATGGAATAGGACCCCAAAAGGGTAACTGATGCAGGATCCCCCCATCTGTATCTAGAAATGAAATTGGACACAGTTGTAAAACAGACCCTGAGAGTCCAACAAATAACCAGACGGTTGTTACTTGTGGGAGCAGCTCAGATACTATGTGGGTTCCATCACTGTAAGAACCTAAATAGACAAAGAAGATGGCAGAGCACTGCCAGGATTCAGAACAGTTCCATGAAGAGCCACACAAACTCCTCCCGTAGGGCTCAGAGGAACAATAACTAACAAATTGCATCAGCTCTGAGGGAGACGGAGGGGGGTGCGTATTGTGGCTAATTTACTGGAGGTGATCTTCAGCTCTAACGCAGGTCAGAACAACACCAACAAGAATGCAGAGAAATTCTCCATTCTGCACGATTTTACTGGGCAGAGAGAGACACTAACACAGCCAACCGTCAGCATATGATTAAGCCTCCCCAGCCTAAAGACGAGGCGTGGGAGAAGCAGGACTAGAGCATTTAGTAGCAGGGAATCTTTTAGTTCCGTTCAGCCTCCTATATGTTAATAACCAGTAGTGTGTGTAGATATCACTTAGGGCTACTGGGAGCATATTTCAGGCAATGAACGGATGTCCTCCTCTGCAGCTTTTGCCATTGGCTCCTGGAGAAAGCAGGACCTAGAACTTGACAGGCAGTTGCAGCAGACTGGTATGAATGGCATCATAAAGGAGCCAAGTTAGCAGGCACTTAGGCACCCATATTTCCTTGAATGTTAGCAGGAGTTGTGTGCCTGCCTTCCTTACCTGGGAAATCCCAGCTTCAGTTTGTTCCAGTGGGCCTCTTTATATGTTCTCGCATTCTCTTTTGCTGCCCTAACCTGGAGTAGACTGGAGCAAGCCATTCCCGCTGCTCCCTGCACGGGAAAGGAGATTTAGAATACACGCTTCAGCGGAACTTAGTCGCTGCTTCACCCATGGATGCATTGATTGATTTATTAATGGCAATAAAACTTGTTGAGGCTGAGATGCTGCTCAGTTCCTCCTTCCCAGCCTGGCATGTGGCTGTTTCTTGTGTCACTGACCCTGTCTCCCTCCCCACACAAATACACACATGAACCACACCCGAGTTCTGAAGCCATTCGGGGTGTGTCTACACTGCATTGTAAACCTTCGCGTGTGGACTCAAGTATTCCCAAAATCCAAGCCCACAATTGAGCAACCACACTACCTTGGAAACCTGGCTTTACAGTTGCTGGATTCAGGTCTCACAGCCATGCTGATGCATCTACACTGGACTAAACAGACCCGTTTGACTGGTCTACAGCTTGAGCTGTGTCCACACTACAAATGGCAGGGCTTGGACCAGAGTCATATCAGGAGTCGGGCTCTGACGTATCTCTCTAGCAAGTCCTAGGAACTGGGTCCTGAGTGCTTGCTGACTAGTCTGTGTGTGGATGGAAGGGGTGGGGTTGGGCTCAAACCTGAATCAGAGCCCAGAGTTAGTGTGCACTGGGAACATAGTCTAAGAATTAACTTGTGAAAGGGGAAAAAAGGAGAGAGAGAGAGAGAAAGACAGAGGGAGATGCAACCCACAGGAGAACAAGGTTTTCACCACGAGCTCCATCTTTATTTTTAGAGCCGTAATCAAGAGAACATTCCATCTGCTGATCGTATCATACTGTCTGGAAATGCATAGGGGGCAGCGCTGCTTTAAAAAAAAACACAGAAGAACAGAAATAGCAATCCGATTGGGGGAGGGAGGAAAACATGTGGCTCGTTCACACAACAGCTCGGAATCTGAATCGCACCGAACGTTATCAACCACTGCTGTGCGTTTTGTGTGCGTGCGTGGAGAAATGGAGGGAGCTAGTGGTGGAAGGAAAAATTCATTTAGAAATACATTTCATTTACATTTTTATATCAAAACTTCAAAGTTCTGATTGATCATAAGGGCCCTGCTTAGTACAAAGAGCAGAATGATTAAAGCTCACATAAGCAATGATTGGGAGCCAGAAGAAGAGAATTAATTCTCCACATGTGAGTGGAGGTCCATTTATTCCTCTTCTCCTTAAATAAATAAAGCAAACTTCTCTGCAGCCTGTATTTACAGTGGAGACCTTGCATGCCGGTACCAAGAACATCTCCAGGAGCATAGCCAAGGGATGAGAATGTGTTTTCAGCAATGAGCTTAACCAACGTCTCTGCAAGCACACATGTGGGTGAACCTGTCTGGAAAGACTGCCATCCGGTACCTACTTGTAAACACAGAGGTGATAGTACAAAGACATCGACACCTGAACAGAGCCAGATCTTCAGCTCGTGTGTTGGCACTGTGCCATTGAAGCTACACGGATTTACATAATCATCAATGTTCTCGGCGAAATTCTCAGCCCTGATCAGCGCACCTGTAAAGCCAGCCTAGAGAGGAAGCAAGCCAGTGGCTTTGGGTCAGTTCCCAGCTCTGCTACAGACCTCCTGCATGACTCTGTACCTTAGCGGCAATCTGTACAGTGGGGGAATAACAGTTCCTTTCTCTCATCTTTTCCCTGTCTTAGACTGTATGCTCCTTGAGACAGGGACTGTCTCTGACAATGTGTTGGTACAGCACTTCAGCTCAGTAGGAATCTGGATGCTACTCTAATGCAATTAATAACAGCATCATACTGGACCGCAACCTCAGCCCTGTTAGGTGCAATCATATTGCCAGAATACACATAACCCCACACAACATGCAGGCATATATATGCCATTATACACGTGTAATCTGAGGTAGTAATCACACACACAGACACATAGTGTTCTCTTGTCAGGAAATTTGGCTTCTTCACAACAGGAGAGGAAGATATCATATTAAAATACTTTCTGTAATCTTACCAGGAAAATGGATGAAAAGTTGGATAACTGTTCTAAGATCCAGGAGCTAGAAATTTCAGTAGACTAGCTTGGAACAAATCCAAACAATATAATTAAGGATCAAGATCAAGTTAAGATGGATTGACATAGCTCTAAAATATTGTCAAGTACCAGACAGTGCTGCAGTGCAATACTGGTTGGAGAATCTGGAAAGCGACTCCAGGTATCAGTATTATCAGAAGCTCTAATCAAGATCAAGGTTTGGTTGAATTAGAGGCTCTACAGAGTCAGACACAGTCCTTTGGCCTGCTTTCAAAGCTTCCTCCTCAGACTTTGAGGAACCACTGCTTGGAGAGACGAAGAATTTAGGAAATCACCAAAATTTGTTATCCTTCTGATTTTGTCCACCCAAAGTGACTCAACGCTGGCTCAGGTGGATCAGCCATCTGCTCTGTATGCAGGAGTCCATACCAGCCTGCCAGCTTTAAGTGTCTGATCCAATAAAAGCTGGGTGGAGAAGACCTCGCTGGTGGCTTTGCACAGGCTGGAGGGATGTCATGGCTTCCAACGTCGCCCGCCTCAGCCTCTTAGTATAGAGCAGGTTGCAACATTGGCAGGAGACTGGCCTGTCTGGAAATAGGTGATCCAAAGCATGCACTATATGCTCCACAAGAAGGAGACGTGATGAATGAATGAGAGATTTTTAATATAAGTCAAAAATCTCAATTTAGAACTTATGAGACCTTAAATTATATTTCCTCTGATTGGTATACATTTGCAATGGAAGGAGCCTCCTGTATTTTTTCAGAGATGCCGTGACTGGTTTTTTGATTGGCCAATATAGTGAAATACGCTTGCTTTGTTCTCTTGCCAGTTTCTTCCCTCCACTTTTTAGTGTGATGTTTATGGCTTTATTGTGCAATGCTATTTCTGTAGCCTGTGGGTTTTTTTAAAATAATATGTTTGCAAAAATAAAACCATCAATCTCAGACAGAAATCCACACAGACGGAAATCCATACATCAACATCATGGGCCTTATTCTGTTCTGATTTACACTGGTGTAAAGCAGGAGTAACCCCACTGAAATAAATGAGCCAGGTCCACTGACGGTTTGAATTGACACAGCTCTGTTGATATCACTGGAGCTATGCTGATCTACAGAACCCAAGCATCTGGCCCAATGGAGTTATATTGGCATAAAACTGATGTAAGAGGAGGATCAGACAAACAACTCACAGCAGCACCACAGAAAGAATGTCAAGAGACAGGAGTGGGGTTGTAATCTCACACCAGTTTTTACTAGAGATGGATTATATTTTTCAAACAATTTTTTTTTGGTCAAAAAATTGCATTTGGAGGTGGAGAGCAAAAGTATCCATTGAATGTGGGGCAAATTCCATAAATGATTTCAGATGAAAAGTAAAATTTTTGAAAGAGCTGAAATGTTTCATTTCAACTTTTTCATTTAGAAACATTTAGTTCCAAAAAATCATTTTGATTTCAAATTTGGCCAATTTTTTAAAAAAGAAGTCACAAGAAAGGATGAAAAACACTCAAAACTGCTGAATCGAATAGAAAAACTGAAAAAATAAATCATTCATTTTGAGACAGCTCAAAATATTTTGGTTGATTCAATTTTTTTTGAAGTTTTGCATTTTGATGAAAAAAATTGAAAAAAGTTGTTTTGATTTGAATTGAACTAGAATTTTGGGTGGGTGTTTGTTTCATCCCCCTAACTGAATTTGCTCTGTTCTAGTTTTTACACCAATGTTACTTATCTGAGTTCAGCTGAGTTATTGTTCATTTAATCAGGAATTAGTTGTCAGAATCAAACCCAGGCTTATCAACACAGGGGCATAACTGCAATCGGTTATACACATGCACACACTCTAAGGGTGTTTCTGCTTTGACTTTAGCCTCTGTTGTCTTCAGGGAAGACACTCCTGATTTATGAGACTTCAACTATCAGTCCAGAGGGAAGGATACAGACATATTTCAACACCCCAGGGTACAGGTGGTACAACCTAGTATTCAGAACAGGAGTCTGGCTTGGTGGCTGGAACAGAATCAGGGAGGGCAGACTTGGAGGTGCAATCAGGAGACAAGCTAGGGGTCAGGAACAAAAACAGAACCAAAGGGAAGGAAACTGAGTCACAGTCAGGTGATAAGCCAGTGGCTGGAACCAGGAGTTCTGAGGAAGGTAGGGACCAGAGCTGGAGTGGGATCAGACATGGGCTGGAACAAGGACTGGGCAGGAAGCAGGTCTGGAGCAGTTGCGGGCATCGAATGCATTGCACAACCTTTGTGCTGCAGTTGCTACCAGGTGTAAATGGTGACCTGTTGGCTCTCTTGTCCAATGAGGGAGCACAGTCTATACTTGGGCTTGTCTACACTTAAAACACTATGGCCAAGACACTTCAGTGAAGACGTTATTTATGCTAATGGGAGACCTCCTCCCATTGCCGTCGATAGTCCACCTCTCTGAGCGGTGGCAGATAGGTCAAAGAGAGAATTCTCCTGTCGACCTAGTGATATCTGCACCGGGGGTTAGAAAGATTTAACTGCGTGGTTCAGAGGTGTGGATTTTTAACACTCCTGAGCGACGTAGTTATACTGACCTAATTTCCTAGGATAGACCAGGCCGTAGTGAAGGTTTATTGTGCCCAGCTGAGCTCACTGGGTTGCTAGGCGACCATGCCCAGAGCCAGCTGAGCTCCTGTCACATATGGCAAGAACCTTGAATCATGGTACAGTGGATGAACTCCCCAGACCATCTGAGGAGCCTGATCCCAATCCAAATTATGCTGGTGTAACACAGGAGTAATTCCATTGAAGTCAATGCAGTTACAGTGGTGAAAAACTGGTGCAAGACAGAGAGAGAGAGGAGAATGAGGCCCAGTGTTTCCTAAATCACCCAAGCACAGGTGATGCTGATTTGCAAATGTACATCTCTGAATGCTCCCACAACTGCTAAATGCAGAGGTGTAGCCCAAACATAATGAGTATAATCACAGAATATGTACTTCATCAAGAACTGCAGATGGACTTCTTTGCTGTAATGCTTTCTTAATAAATGTGTTTGGACAACCAAAGAAACCTCTGCGTTGCTGATGAAAACAACACCACGGGGCCATAGCCAATGATTAAAACTAATGGATCACTGCTTAATAATAATACTTAGCACTTTTGCAGATTTTGCAGCTCCAAAGAGCTGTACAAACACTAACCAATTAATGTGCACAAAATCCCAGAGAAGTCTGGCCTGATTCTTCTCCTGCCTACGCCAGTCTCACTTGGTTCTAAACAACAATTCCCCACCACACACCAGGATTTACACCTGTGTGGAGTAAACGTTTGCACAGACATGAATGACTCCACAAGATGTAAGACAGGGAGAGTCCCAGGCTGTCTATGAGGTCAATGGACTTAGTCCTGATTTGCACCAGTATAAGTAAGATAATCAAGCCCATTCTTATCCTAGTTTTACAGGGGGAAAACTGAGGCATAGAAAGATGACATGAGAGGCCTGAGGCCACAACAGATGTAAGTGACAGAGCCTGGATTAGAATTCAGGAGTTTGGGAGCCAGATCCTCAGCTGGTGTGAAACACCGAGGCTCCATTAAATATTAGGCCTATTGCTTTCGATGGAAACACAACAACCAGCTGACGACATGGCCCAGGTCCCATGCTGTCAGGCTGCCGTGTCTCCATGTAAATATTAGCAAAGCTTCCTCCAGTGTGGTAGCTGAAATTGTGGTTTGCTCCTGCACGTGAATACTGGAGCTAAATCATCTCTCTCGCTCCCCAAACACCTTCTCTCAGCTCCGTCCTCTTTCCACAAGGGCCATTTGGCTAATGCGAAGTTTGCACATTTGAATCCCGAGTGCACAAATGGAGAGTTCTCCCTCCGGGGACTGTGGCTGGGCAGATGGAGAACTCTCATAGCTCAAAAGCTACAATTCACTCTTCTCCAAGAACAGCACTTGTGTGCAGCAATGAGAAGTGTTCAAAAGAATAAAAGAAGAATAATAAAAAAAAGAATAAAACCCCTCTGGTGTCTGAAAGCCCAGGCAGTGGCAAGGAGCCCAGAAGAAGGCGATCACCATAGCTCAGCACAAATTGTATACACAGTACTTAATCCAACACTACCCGAGTTTTATACCTAACTACAGTCCCCCCAGGGCAGGCTCGTGAAGCATTCGAAGGAGTTGTATGAGATGATACATCAGTGGAATGTGCACCCCTTCCCAGCATGCTAGCAATGCTGAGATGGAGCTGTCTGCTGTCCTGAATTAGACAGCCAGGCAGCCCTACTGTCAGCAAAGCTAAATTCAGGTTGGGGCTTCATTGCCAAAATAAAATGGAAGAATCAGGGCTTGCTGTGAGGCCAAAGAAACAACAGGTATTATTTATTTAGCCAGGCAAGATGATTTCAAGTCTCTCTGGCTGATCTCTGCTGAGGTTAGACATGGGAAGCAGTATGGTCTAGTGGCTAGGGTGCTGATTTGAGTGTCAGCAGATTCAGGATCTACTTCTGGCTCTGCCACTGACCTGCTGTGTAACCTTGGCCAAGTCACTTCATTTCTTTGTTTCTTTTCCCATCATTTGTCTATTTAACATGTAAGCTCTCTGAGGTGGGGACAGTGTCAGTCTTTGTACATACATCGCCTAATCCTAGCAATAATAGGGACTTTAGCTTCTCTCTCCCCTCACAGCTTGCGCAGGACTCCATGGGGCTTTTCATTCATCTCTAGTAGAGGTAGAAGATGGACAAGTAGGGCTTTAAAGATCAAAGTCTAATTCTGATCCTGAATGGACAGTGGAGCAGTCCTGTGTAACATGTTCCCTCTGGCCAGCACCACAATGCAGACTAACCCATGGACACATCACCAACATGAGCGACTGAGGAGAGGGGCACATCAGAGAAGAGGGTTCCCAAATTCCTGACCATCAATCCACCTGGCAATCCATGAACAATTGGGCCCCCCAAAAGTAACAGTAAGAAGCAAACACTCTGGAGAGACACCAGGTCTACTGTGTTCCCTGGCCGCTCCTCATGACCAACCAGCATCACTTCCATTATCACCTTGGTTACCAGACCGGACAGACCTCTTCCAGTATGGCTTTCCCTCTTTGCCAGTGGTTATGCGGCAGTTCTATCTGAGGCCATGTTGCCACTTACCCAGAGCCCTTTGCTGCCAGCAGGTAAGTCCAGAGGAGAGAGTGGTTTCCTTTCTCCGTTGTTGGCCCTCCTACCAGTGTCACACAAATGGGATCAACGAGAATGTGCTGCTACATTTCCATAAGTCTTTATTACAGGTAACGGGCTCTGCTAAGCAGCAGAATAAAATGTCAATAAGTAGAATGGTTGCTGGAAGGGCTCGTTCGGTTTAGGATCTGCCCACCTGGTGCATTCCCTTGTCAGTCCCATCTACATCACTCAGCCAGAGGGCACTGGGAGGGACTGGGGGGGTAGGAGCCCAAATTCTTCTGAGGATCTGAGCCTGGGGTATTCCGGAGGAGGGTGGATGGAGGTAAGAACGTTGCCCCCACAGGCTGGATTCATCTGAAAAGGGAAATGAGCACAGCCCTGGCGAAGCACTGATGTCCTCTAACGCTTGCTCTCCCCTAACGTTCCCATTGCAAAGAAATAAAGGCCTGATTTGGAGAGTGCTAATCCCAAGGGCAGAAGTCAGGACTGAAGATAAGTTAATTTGTTTGGGGTTGCTCCCCCTTTAACCTACCTCTCCCTATTCACCTGAACCCACTGCCCAGCGCTCCCTTTCAGAGGCACATTTGCAGCACCTCTAATCTTAGCCCCCGGCACCAAAACTGCTAATCCCCTTCCATTCTTTATCGTGCACCCGCTGCATTGGCAGGAACACCTCTGCAAGGCTCCTCAGCTCAGACAAGCTGGATTTGTGCTCCAATGCAGTTTGAGTGCAGCCCTGCTGTTTGCTAGTGGCATGCGGATTTACCAAGCCTGTGCACTAGCCCTGGTTCAAACAATTTGGGTTCTCAGTCAAGCTGTGCCTGCAGCTCTCTGCTGACAGAAGCCAGGCCTACAGCCTTCCCTTGGGGATTTTTGAAGAGCACCTGATAAAGATGTCTTTGAGTTGTCAGTCATTAAACCATCACACTGTTTACAGGAGATCTGACATGGCCAGACGTGTTCTATACAGGCACCGCTTCCTCGCTGGCTTTGATCCACTCCAGGGCAATCAGGCAGACAGCAGAGGAAATTCCAAATTAGCTCCAGAGGACAGGGGACATTTCAATACTCCCAGGGCCAAACTTTCACCTGGTGTAAACTGCCAGGGCTCCATGGCAGCATTATGTCCTTCTTATGCCTGGGATGAATTTGGTCCGGTGGCTTTAAAATGCCAAACTGGCCCCAGATATCTTCTATAAATGCTTTCCTCCCTTTCTGTTATGATTACTACTCGTTTGTCTGGAAGCGCAGCCTCGGAGGAGGAGGCAGGGTGGGTGGATGAAGTGCTTAATGGATATGGGTTTTTTTATTTTAAAGTCAGGAGGCATTTATAATATTTAGAAGCTTTTAGATGCCGGCAGCAAAACCCCAAATGCAAAGCTGTTGACTGTGTGGGATTTTTGTTTTTCTTGCCTGTGGTCCCCAGGTAAACCTCCCCCCCTACACTATAATCACACCAGGCTAGTCACCTGGGGACTGCTGTTTTCATTTCACTTTTGGACTGAGATCAGAGGGGAACCGCTTGTGAAGAAACAGAGATGGGCAGAATCCTATCGTTACTTGTGCAAGGTCCCAAACAGCAGGATTTTTGCACGGGAATGGACAGCAGCAAAAATTTGGGTCAGAAAGGCTAGTGTGTCATAGGACAGGTCTCCCCTGAGGAGCAGGGATATTGACTAGACAGTGATTCCAAAAGCCTCTGTTTATGAAGAGCAGGCCATGTCCCCCTGCTCCTCGGTAGGATCCAGATCAGTGGCTAATTCCATATCAGGCCCAATGTTTTACTCCTAAAGCCCTTAGACAGGGACTCTGCTCCTTCCCTGCACTCTGGACTGTTCCATGGCTCCAGGGAACACCTAATGATGCCGAAGAGTACAAGAGGAACCAGAATGTCAACGAAGCAGTGCCTCTGAGTTGGGGGGAAAGGGAGGAGGTTCCCCCAAAGGGCCTTCCTTGGGGCTCATCGAGATATGGAAGAAAACGATTCAAGCTGAGCCTTTTAAAATCCATTCCTGGTGCACAAATGGATCCTCATTACACAGGCTTCAGAGCCTAAGTGCAATAAAGGGGGGCAGGGTCCGTTGTCTGTACGTACGCATTTCCCTTTGGATGGGGATTATACTGGATCAATGGCTCATTGAACTCCTACGGGGATATTAATCCGGCTCATGGTAGTGCGTGCTCCTGGCAGGCAGAGAGAATGCAGTCAGCTCCCCTCATCCTTTGGGGAAAGAGAACAGGCCAGGAGAATTCAAAGAAAGGGGAGAGATGGGGAAATGTTGCAGGCTTGCATATGGATGGAAGATTCCCAGGCTGCACAGCTGAAATTTGCAGGAAATGCTCAAGGGGATCACCGCAACATGGGAACACACCTGGGTGAAGTAACCAGATGAGAAGCAAAGCATCACTCCAAAGCACAGAAGGTCTTTGGCGCCAGGGGAATCTTCCCCTTTTCCCAGCCTGAACCCTGACATCTGCAGTGGGGGGCATCCAGGTCCGCAGATTTCACACCTACCTCCCACGAGACCCCAGCCCCTTGTTTCTCTGCTACATCCTTCAAGGCAGCAGGAATTAACCCCCATGCCCACTGCTGCGCTCAGATATAAATCACCAAAACCTCAATCTGTACAAGGGACCATTTAGGGGGCCCCTACAGGAATCACAACACCCGGCCCACAAGGGACTGAGTCCCCAATGTTAAATATACAGCATCTTACCAGACAAAGCATCCTGCTGTCCCAGCCTGAGTCCCCAAACAGGCACCTTCTGGGCCTCGTGCTGGTGTTTGGGCCCACCCCTTCTGGCAGCTGTACTTGTTCTCTGCCCAAGTCCTGAGTTTTCTCCCAGCACCACCTCAGTGCAAGCCAGCTGGTCAAGAGCCCACTAGGTGACTTGCAACCAATGGGCTGTCTGCAGCCGGGCAGGGATGTGCCACTGCTCTCAAATGGTATTCCTCAGCTAGAGAAAGAGATGGGCCCGATTCTGCTCTCACCTGCACCAGTATAAATCAGGAGTCACTCTGCTTACAGCAGGGACAAATCGAGGACAGCTGGAGAAGACTCCAGGGCAAAGACTCAGAGCAGGAGCTGAGACCTTGTCTACAGACCACAGTTAAAGCGGGCTACCTCCATGCTTGTCACTGCAGTGAGTAGCTACATACAGCTCTGGAAGACTCTGGCAGCGGGAAAGGCTCTAGTGATGGGGTGCTGACAGAGACGTTCCCCGCTGCATTCCTGCTACTGGAACCTTTCTCCACTGCCACCCCTCTGCTAACTGCAGCAGGAAGAGTCTCCAGCAGCAGGGAGGCAGTGGGACAGCACACTGCTAAAAATAGCAGTGTAGACATGGGCAGAACAGCTTGCGGATGTAGAGAGCTGTGCCGGGTATATACCTTAGGGCAGGCCTGCACAACATGCGGCCCGGGGGCCAAATGCGGCCCGCACGGGCTCACTGTGCAGCCCACAGGGGGTGAGTAGGGGTGGGGCAAGCCAAGCCGTGGGGTGGGCGGAAGCAGATGGGGGCGGGGCTTTTTGGCCTGCAGCTTTTTTTTTTCAGTAATACAGCCCTTGCTGCTTTCCGAGTTGTGCAGGCCTGCCTTAGGGCTTCAGGCACACAGTGCACTCCATTCTACTCCCCTAAGACGTGCCTCGCCATTTAAACAGCTGTTTATACCCGTGCTTGGTGGGCCAAGCATCTGTACTCCACATGCCACCAGAAGGGTGGATATACCTTGAGTGACCACTGTGTGCTCTCTCTTTCCCAGTGCTGGGGAATTCTGTTTGTTCTTGCCACCTAGCTCTGTTGTTTTTCTGTCTGCCTCTGCTTGTTAATGAAAGGGCCTGCTTTGCTTTCTTGTGTGTGAAAAATATAACAAGAGTATTTTGCATTTTCAATCCAAGCATCACAAATGTACAACTCAGGAGTCCTGGCTCCCCTACCCTAGCCACGAGATCATCCTGTCAGTCTCTCAAGGTGGGACTAGAACTCAGGAATTCTGAATGCTGTTCTAACTAATGCTTCTTCCCAATGATAGGAATAGAAGCCAGGCATCTAACCTATCACATTGCTCTTTTAACTCCAAGAGCACACTCCTTGGCAGCTCTGGGAACAGAATTTAGGAGTCCTGGCTCCCAGACCTCAGTTCTAACCCTGAAATAGAACCCTCTTCCCAGGAAACTCTTTTTTCTTGCAATCCCATGCAACATAACTTTCCCACAAGACATGGCAAAATATTGACCATAGACCTGGAAAGTACATGAGACCCTGCACAGTGGAGTCATCCTGAAGCAGAATCGGGAGGGTGGCGGGAGGGGGAAGCATGAAGTGGTGAAGGGTTCATTTCTCTAATCATAAATTCAGCCTCCCATAAATTCAATTCTGTGATGCAGCGTCTGTGACGTCAGTAAATCACAATCATACAGAGGCATGGTGGCGGGTGTGTGCAAGAGGAATGCAAATGCAGCTGGGAAGCCAGGGCCCATCACTCATAACAAGCTGCTGCTGAGCACAGCCTCCCAGCTGGCAGACACAATTTTGCACTGGGCTGAGCAGTGGCATGTCTAAGACTCCCAATCCTGAGTGGACACCGGGGGCAGGTCTGTGCATCATGGGGTCCTGTCCCGCAAGGCGCTAAGCGTCCTCTACTCCCATTGACCTTCCTGAGAGCACAGGGAACTCAGCACCCTGCAAGTGAGGGCGGCAGGCATGAATCCCAGCCAGGCTGACTCAGCAACATGTCCATTTGGGTTCCCTACAGTTTGCCTTGTGATTTCCCGTTAGCCTTTAATGCGAGGCTTTGTGCGCTCTGTCATTCCCCATAACTGCTGACGTTTCCTTTGTGTCCTTGACCAAAGTGTCTCCCTGGCAGGCAGTGTTCATGTGCTCTGCTCCTTTGCCACCCACTGTCCCCAAGCTGGATGCAGATCAGTATCTGGTGGGCAGAGCGATCCTTAAAGTCAGAGGCAGATGAGCCCGCCGTTCAGAAAATAATGCTGGGTGGGCAGTGTTTGGGTTGGGAGCAATCGGGGACATTTTAGGGATAATTTACCAGCGGTGGAGGCAGGGACCGGTGCAATTTGGGCCTGACCCTAGCACGGCCACGGAGGTGCTGAGCATCCTCCAGCTTGCAGTGACTTTGGCAGGCACCTAGAGCTCTCTGCACTTTGCGGGTGGTGCAGGATTGGACTCTCTCCCCACGCTGTGCTGATGGACGCTCATTTAATGCATCCAATCCACCTTATGGCCACATGGTCTTGCTGCTTTTATTCTACATAGCCACCTAGCTACCGTGCCTCTGGAAAGTGGCCCCAGCTGGATCCATGGGGCTTTTCCACAGTGGGGCAAGAACCGGCCCTTCCACCCTTCCCACAATGTCATACGCATGCGCGTGAAGCTCAACATGATGCTGGCCCTCGATTCTCTTCTGCGGAGACTCACGCTCCATGCAGCAGAGAGGTGGCTCTGGCCAGCCTGGCTACCAACCCGACAGCAGCATGCAAATGAGTCCTAGGGTAACTGATTAACATAGACAGCCAACCCTGCCTTGTAGGCAGCGCCACGCTCCTTGTCTTCATGGCTCCAGTCCCATCTCCCTCCAGCCCCTCACACGCCCTCCCGCCCGCTGTCCTCGGGAGTCAGCCTTGCTTGCATTTCTATGTTGTTTTTCCTCCTCCTCTTCTTCTTGGGGATGGCGCCGGGAGCCCACTCAGCTGTCACACCGAGAACGCCAGCCGCGTCCGCCCCGCTGGAAAGTGAGGCTAATGCAATGTGACATCTCACTCCGAGCGTGTGACACACTGAGGACAAGACCAGCTGAGACTGCTCCCTGCGTCTCATCCTGGAAACTTTTCTCACCAGACACCTAAGTCTCTGCAAGGAGCCTTTTGATTTCAGTGGTGGCTTTTGTAGAGCCACTGGAGCAGAGGTTGGGGAGAGATTTGCAGTTTACAGGCCTCTCTCTCCTCCTTTCACCCCAAAGTAGAGCCCATGTGCTGCCAGCAGTGGATCACGTCATAGGTTGCTTCCTGCCCTGATCCCACTGAGCCATGAGCTATAAAGTTTGCAAGGGATCCCAAATGGCCACTTGATCTATTGGTGACTAAGGCAGATCCTGGCAGCTGCAGGGGACCTCAGACAGGCACAGGGAAAACCACTTCCACGTCAACAAGGTTCGGCAACAAGGAACGCGTGTGAAAGCTGCCACGAGACTGCGAGCCAGTGGAATCCTGCCGTTGATCTCCCACGAGTGGGGTTGATCTGTCCTCCGCTTTGTACAGAGGTTGCTGACAGATGGGGGTACATTTCTAACCAGCACCCACCCAAAAGCCAAGCTGTACGCACATGCCCCTAAAATGCCCCTCCCAATAAACACTGGGTGCTCCCAACAAAAGCCCACCTTCCCTGCACCACCAGTGACAAGCACAGACAAAGAACCTCTATGGAATAGAACACAGAACATCTCCCAATGACCGTGTGCTTCTGACTGACAGCTCCGGGAAAAGTGACTGACTAATTACGCCCTTGGACACATTAGACATGACCCGCCCCAAAGCCTGCACTGATGGCTCGGTAACCGGACGCCCTCATTCATACTGATTTACATTACAGCACCAGATCCAGCCTCATCAGCGTGGCTTGACCTACTTTCTATCCTGCGTAGGTCAATAACAACACAGCGAACAGAGCTAATGAGAGGCGAAAGAAGCACAGCTAATCTGGACTGTTCCAATCCCACTGGAACTCTGGAAACCCGGCCCCAGTGGGAAGCAAACAGATAAACCTCTCTGTGAAAAGCCAAAGGGAATCATTAAAAGGACACTTCGTTTCCTAGGAATTTCATGTATTGCTAGGGAAAGTCACCAGGTTTCTTCCTCTGCTCAAGAACCCACCCTCCCCCAGAATGAATAAGAATTGGTCCCTTCTCCACTGTATGCCCAGGAGCCGAGCAATCAAAAAGGGTAGGAAGTCAAATGAAAAAATTGCACTCCTGGCTCCAACATGCCCAAATGAATCCTGGGAGAGCGCCATGCTGCCTGAGTCACAGGCTGAAATGGGGCAAGGAGGCCTTCTTTCAATTGCCTGCATATTCAGGGAAACAGTGCTCGCATTACAGACAAGATAACCCTGCATCACAGCACAGTGGCATTTAAAGAAACAATATAAAAACAGACAAGCCCACAGATGACAGAGAGATGTCATCAGAGAGAATGAACAAACATTCATAACCAGACATATACATACATATTACATAAATGCACTTCATACACACACACATCACAGGTTACACAAACACATGCATTCATAAATATATTATAAAAGCGCAAATACACAGCACATACACATGTGCAGACACTCACAGGAACAACATATGCACAACACACATATACCTGCACATACATAACACAAACTCAGTCACATCCACACATGAACACATGGGAGAAAACACAGGACTGCATGTGACATCCCCCACACATATATAACATACAGAGGCATATTTATGTCATGCATATTTGCACACATATTCATGCATGTTCATGTCTCATACACAGATCACATCTCCATACAGGTGACACAGACACATAGTCACACACATCCATAAACATATTGCAGGCAGACAGCTACATTTTGCATCTGTGTATAGACACAGGAGGAACATAAGAACGGTCATAGTGGGTCAGACAAATGGTCCATCTAGCCCAGTATCCTGTCTTCGGACAGTGGACAATGCCAGGTGCCCCAGAGGGAATGAGCAGAACAGGTGATCATCAAGTGATCCATACCCTGTTGCCCATTCCCAGCTTCTGACAAACAGAGACTAGAGACACCATCCCTGCCCAATCACATCAGGCACATATGCGCGCGCACATACACACGTTTGTTGCTCCCACACACAAGTCACCTGCACAATCATCACACCAATGCCCAGTAATGCACATGCCTAAACAGGTTATAGATCCACTCAAACAGTCCTCCATATTATAAACACATGCATAGGAATACTGCGGTCACCATGCTCAGTGCCATTAGTGATGTGTGCACACCTAGCGCACACACAGAGAGCAACACAAATACATTGAAATCAAATCATACCCATAATGGTATAATGTGCATAAACATCACATAAACCATCTAGAGAGATCCCCAACTCTGGCAGGCACCTACAGATATCCTGCGAATGCACAGTCACTGTTACATATCTACCCAGCGGGCTGGAAGCATGTAGACTCAGTGGCTGTTGCTTAGCAAAATGCTTGTCCATCCCTTATGCTGGGATGAACGGGACCTGCCTTGCCAACGCTTCATACTTTCCTGATGCCCCCCTTTGCTTCAGAAAGCAGCCATGAGATTTAGCAGCAATTACTGCTGTTCTAACAAGGGACTGCACCTTTCCAGAATGCTGTAGAGCCCAGCTATAGAGGGGCTGCTACCCAGCCTGTGTCTTCATCCCTCTGCCCCCTCTATTCCTTCCAAGCACTGCAAGTTTCGTGCCAGAAGTTCGTGAGCTCAGGTCTTAGCAATATCCTAAAGCAATGGTTTGCAACCTCTGGTTGGCGGACCCTGCTAGGGTGACCAGATGTCCCGATTTTATAGGGACAGTCCCAATTTTGGGGTCTTTTTCTTATATAGGCTCCTATTATCCCCTCCCCCCACCCCCGTCTCGATTTTTCACATTTGCTGTCTGGTCACCCTAGAATCTGCAGACAATGTCTAAGATTTCCAACGGGGTCCGCACCTCCATTTGAAATGTTTTAGGGAGTGCACCGATGGAAAAACAAAGGTTGAAAACACTGTCCTAAAGGAGGATATTATACAAGATTGCTTGCTGATTATCTCTGGGTAGTGTGGCTGGCAAGCAAGCCCCATGAGAGGCAGCGAGGGCTAGAGTTGAGATGAACAGCATTTATTTCCCTGTGAAAATTAATTGTCTCTTCACTCAGCAATGGACGTGTGCAAATTCATGTTGCAGCACTGGAAAGAGACAGGATTTTACGCCATTTCAGGGAATCCTTCCCCAAAACAGCCGCAGAGGAACCTTGCTGTTCCATCTGCAGCAGCTGCTGACAGTGCTGCTCAGTGCTCTGATGCTTTAATTCTAGGGTGTTTTGGAAGCTGCCTGGTAAGGGGCAAGCCACGGGTTCAAGGTTACATGTACCCAAAGCTGCGTGCAAACAAGAGGCGGCAGCACTGAGATCCCGGGAGAATAAAAAGCTGGTGCTGAGAATAACAGCCAGTCACTCACTGCCGCTGGATGAAGCTGTGACTTTAGATCCTGCCTGGAACTGTTCTAGGAAAGGACACTAGTCCCTTCAGACCCTGGGCAGCTGAAAGTTGGACAAGGGGAGCAGCAGGCATCTCTGCAGGGGGGGAGAAAGAGACAGGCCATGGAGGAAGAGGGGTAGAGACAGTAAGAAGTGCTGGCACAGCCCCGGGAAGGGCTGCAGATGGGCAGAGACATGTTCTGTATTTGTCACATCACAGAGGAGATGGCAAAGGGATGGCAAAACACCCCTGGGATGAGAGAAAGAAGGACACAAACATGGACTGAACCACAGGCCACAGGTCCATACACAAAGCAAGGACACAACCTGTGGACACACATGCAAACACAGCCAGAGCACAGCGAGCTCCATTCACTACTATGGGCATCTGGCCTGGGGGAGTCATGTATAGTCCAAGGAGCCATCCAATTCCACCTGCAGGAGGAATATCACTGAACAGCACTGCAGGGCAGTGAGCAGTGCCTGTAGCTCGCAGCATCAGCTCATGTGTCCACACCCCTTCTAAGAGATGATTGTGCATTGGCAATAACGGCTGAATGTCTCCTGTCAAAAGTTAATCCTGAGCAATTAGCTGCAGGAGCCTGGTTAATGAGTACATAGCATTGTGCTGAGATTCCACAGTGATATGCATAAGTGGTGAGAAAGAGCAGGGGATTATAGTGTTAAAGAGAGAGAGAGCGAGAGAGAGAGTGTACATGCTACTCCCATCTCTATCTGTGGGTGTGTATACACAACTCCCACTTCTATCTGTGTGACTTTTAGTTAGTCTTTAAGGTGCCACAGGACTCTTTGTCACTTCTGCAATTCCAGACTAACACGGCTACCCCTCTGATTCTTGACCCCCTGCCCTGGTACAGCAGGATCTTATTGCAGTCTCCTCACACCTCTGTTCTTTGTCCAGGGCCGGCTTTCCCTCTTGTGGGGCAATGGGAAAGCAGAGCAAAGATGTTCCTAGGCATAAGCAAGAGACTCCCCAGCTGGGTTCGCCCTAAAGTACAATTAGATCTTGCTGATTACAGAAGTCTATATTACCTTTTGAAACCTATGACTGTAATTCATTCATGTGTCTCTGTTTGCTTTCCTTAACCTTTTAAATAACTCCTCAATTTTATTTTTGTATTTAATAAATTTTCATATAATTTACTATAGGATTGTCCTTGGTGCGAGAATACAATTGACCTGGGGTAAGTGAAAGTGTTGGGACTGGGAGTAACCTGAATATTGCTGTGATTCCTGGTGTAAGGAATGATCTATCATAGAGATATGCTCACTTGGGTGGCAAGACGGAGTGGGGTACCAAAGGGGACTGTCTGCAACTCCATGCTTAGGCAGTTATAGTACCTGAGGAATTTGCACGTGGTGCACTTGGTTGGTGAAATCTAAGTTTAGAACTCACAGCTTCTTTGGGGTTTTGTGCCCTGGTTTTTAAGAGTCTGCCCTGTGGTTGGCACTCACGCTCTTGCGACATGGTTGGGAGCATCACGGCTGCATATGGCAAGTGTATGGCTGGGATTAATGTGTGTCGATTTCTCAGTTCACAGTTTAGTGCTGGATTGTGGGAATGTTTCAGCTGACTTGGCCAAATTGTGGCAATTCCATTAAAAGTTTCAGCGGGGTTGGAGAGAGAGAATCTGTGCCTTTGTGTTCCTGAAGACAAACAACAGGGAATAAGCACTCTAATATTTCAGAAGCTGATGAGATGAAAGGACAGAGAAGCCCATTCCCTGTGCAGTAGGCTGTGAGGGTTGCATGTGTAATAACTAGATAATGAGGGAATCACTGCAGGTCTACAGGGCATTAGAGCTGAGGTTGGAGACTCCCTGTCACAGCCACTCCCACCGCCGCTCATTATTCACTATTAAGAAATGTCCATGAGTTGTGACAGTCAGTCATTTCCCCACCTCCAAGAGACCAGGCAGGAGATGTTCTATCCAGACTACTCCCTTCACAGATATCAGAGCTCACAGTGGCATGGGTGGCATGGGCCTAGACAGACATGGAGTGTGTGACATGGGTGGATTTTTCGTCTTTATAGCTACCTGGAAGGACCGAGGGAGATTTAAAGTCCAGCAAAGTCTCCTGATCTCTAGTGGAGAGGAAGGATGGTCCTATGGTTAAGGACCCAGCAGATCTCAATTAAGTTCCCTGATAGCCAGTTTACTCACCAGTTACATCAGTCCTGAATTTGGTGTGGAGAGTTGCTTATGCCAAGGCTGAATTTGGCTTCACCAACACTGACCCTCCTCACCTCCTCTAACCAATAGACTGTGCCATCTCATGGGCAAGCCTCTGTGAAACAGAGCAGGGGCTCAGTAGTGGGGGAGCAGTCCCAGGTGGAGCCAGCCAATTGTCTTGCATTGGCTGATGCCAATGGCCAGGCCATGTCCCGCGCTGGAGCACAGATGGGCTCCAAAAGGGCATTTCCCCAGGGGAAGCCGGGTCTCTCTTGGCACGCTGACAGGGCTCCAGAGAAGAATCAATATTTTTGGAGCAGGCTTCCTCCCCACTCCAACACACACAGACACACACCCTGCAGTGTGTCCCTGAGCCTCCTATGCTGGAGCATCAGTGTAATATGATGTGACACCTTCCCCCACACTTTGTTATAAATATCATGCGTCACCGTAACTGTGTCTGACACTCTCTCCGAGGCATTTACTCACGCTTCATGTGGAGATCTGGGCATGTGCCGCCACTGCTGGTCAGCTCCTTCTCTGGTGGAGTGGGGCAGCTGGTAGTGCCCCCTGAATAGAGAGGTGCGGGCATTCCCGTTCTCCAAGAAACAACACTGCTGGGTCACAGAGTTTCCTTTCTTCCTTCCATCCTTCCTGCACGTCACTTCAGCACTGTTGAAGGATCCAGCACTGATCAATGCTTCCTGGTGACAAAAGTCCTCTATTTAGTCACACAACTGGGACCATACAATATCTCTCCACCAAACCTGCCTCACCATTTAATCTGGAGGGACCCATTTTTGCAACATGTTCTTGTAGATAGATTAATTAACCACAAGGTGTCTCTAGGTGCAATATAGAGTGCTTGAAAGGGTGTGGCCCTTGGTAAACAAGAGACACAAAGCTGGAACATGGGCTGGGAGGAAGTCTGTGTTTGTACTTGTGGTTACATTTAATAATTGCTTTTTGGTTAAGGAGTGTGATTCCATATAGCTTGGCAGCCTCCAAGCACAACAGGGGAATTCAGTCTGTATAGAATCCGTGTTTGTCTGGATCTGCAGAAGCGACAAAGAGTTCTGTGGCAGCTTAAAGACTAAAAAAAGTATTGAAACATAAACTTTTGTGGGCTAATACCCACTTGCATCCGATGAAGTGGGTATTAGCCCACGAAAGCTTATGCTTTAATACTTTTGTTAGTCTTTAAGGTGCCACAGGACTCTTTGTTGCTTCAATCTGTATAGTTCACTTCCAGGCCTTATGTGCTGAGATTGTCATCAAGGGGCCCAATTAATGCCCAGTAGAGCGGTGGTCTCATGTGTAGTCACAAAGAAACTCTTCCCCTAAACTTATTTCTCAGAGGAAGATATATGACGGTGAATTATTTCAGCCTCTAGCATTCTATTCTGGGATGGAGTCTAGAGGTTTATCCAGGAGATTTCTCCTTCCTTCTCATTTTTAATGATTATTTTATGGCATCACAATGCAATAGGTGCGTTCCAGAGAAACAAGAAGGATGTTCAATCTGATTTGGGGTTATTTATTGGGGCTGGTCAAAATTTTTCTGTCAAAACTTTTTTTTTAAAAAAATGGGAAGTTGGGTTTTTGACTCAGCAAAAGTGTTCATGGAAATTGTCTCCTTTCCTGGAGAAATTCAGATTGCTTGTTAGCATACCAAAAACATCAAAAAGCAAAATATTTTGGCCAAAACATCTCCTTTTTTTATAAAAATATAAAATTTTCAGCAGAAAAAAAATTCAGACCATTTTAAATTCTAGAAATAAAAAATGTCAAGAAGCTTTGATTTGGAAACATCAACATGAAAAATATCAACACTTCCAATCAAAATGGAGAGATTTGATATGTTAAAATGAAATTTTCCCCTTCACATTTCTAACCAAAATGTTGTCTGATTCAAATATCAATAGGAAATGATATTTTTCATTTCCATTCTCCCCACTGGAAAAAGCTAAGAATTTCACCAAGTTAATGTTTTCCTTGTGGAAACTTTCAGTTAAACCACATATTCCAATAGGGAATTTGTTTAAACTTCAGCTGTTTATTTCTGCTGGTGAATTATGAGGAAGCTCAATGGCATCTATCCATGTATGATTTTTAGTTAGCTCCCATTACTGTGGTATTTGAGCTTCCCATGATCTTTAATGTGTTTCTTCTCTCAATACCCCTGTGAGCAAGGGTAGACAGCTCTGTTAGGACCAGTCATGCCCTATACATTAACTTTTTCCACACAACACACACTGCTTCAGTGGCCAGTCTCATGGCTCCCATGCTGAGGAAGGAAATTGGTTCCAGCCCCGCGATTCCACACCACAGAGCAAGGGACCAAAATTCAGATTCTGAGGGGGGCAGGAGTGCTTTTTGCAGCACAGACCCATTCGAACTGAGGATGCTAAACTCAGTTTATCTCTCACTTTCGTCGCCCACCCGTCATAGCTGAATTCGTCCCCCAGAGCTCTGGGATCGAGCTGGCCTCCTGGAGCTGCCAAATGTCAGAGGACTGTGCAGTCCCTCTCTTAGCTCCATCTCTCTGTGCAATTCTTCATGCAGCTGGAGATTGCTTTCCATTCCTCTCCACCAGTTTCCCTTTCTCCTTGACCCTGCAGAGGCCCAGCTGTTGCTGGGAGCGGCATCCCCTGGTCTCAGCAGCGGAGACGAATCTGGCCTCACGCTGTTCGCGAGGCTTCCCAGCATAAATCACAGTGACAGGAGCCCTCAGTGGTTCCTTTGCCATTTATCATAAACCTGACCCCTGCTGCCCAAATGCCCTCAATTCCCTGGAGGGGATGGCAGCTCTGAAGGCTGACAGTCCCCTAAGGAACAGGGGGCAGCAGCGTTCCCACAGAGATAGGCTGTGGGAGGATAACCTGGCAGAGGAGTGGCAGATGCTCTGGTTAAAGTGGGGCAGAGGGGTTCGGTGCCACACTGCGGAGCGGTGGGGGTTGGGTGAGGATAGAACCCCGGGGACCCATCTTCGCTGACTCATCCCGGAGCCCCGGGGGCGGGGGTCAAGCCGGGGACTCAAGTTCACTCTCCCAAGTCTCCTGGCTCAGCTCTTCCCACAGAACAAGAGCCACAGCTTTATGATCTCACCCCTTGGTAAATATTTACCGTGGATGTAATGCAATGACTGTTAGAACCGGTTATTGTTCACGAGACAAGGTGGGTGAGGTAACCGCTTTTATTGTGCCAACTTCTTTGCTGCCAGAGTTTTCCTGCACCCCTAGCAAAGTGACACTCTGATTACACGGAGTCTCTAACGTTGCTTCTTTCTGTTTTGTGCGCCTCACCCCTGCTGTTGCTTCAGTGGGGCACTGCCTTTTTAAAATTTCCTATTGTTTTACTACAGCTCTCATCTGCTCTTTTGTTACGAAAAACAACCAACCCACCGAACAAAAAGAATCCAGCATCTCTTGGTGAGAGAGAGAGACAGAGATCTTGAGCTTGAAAGCTGGTCTCTCTCACCAACCAAAGCAAGTCCCATAAAAGACATTACCTCTCCCAACTTGTCTCTCTAATATCCTGGGACCAACATGGCTACAACACCGCATGCAAGTTATTTTTCAGGGAATTTTTGAGAGGGAAAAGTAGTTTTTAAAATTTTCCAACATCTTTATTTCTAAACCCAAAACCCCACAACCTCCCCAAAAATGCTTTTTCTAAAAAAAACATTTTTTTACCCAAATATCAAACAAATAAAAAGAAAAATTTAACCCAAACCTGATTATTTTAAAACCAAAAAGTGAAAACATTTCTGCTTCTACTTTCTGGAGGAAAGTTGAACCAAAGTGATTTTTTTCTGTAAAAATTTTCACTTTGTTCAAAAGCCATTTTTAATCAGAAAAATTTATGATTTAAAAAGTTTCAACCAGTGTGATATTTGTACAGCACTTCTCTTCCCAAAGAAGGATATAAACTATAAAAAAGAATAGTCTTCTCCCAGCAAAGAAAGGCAGCCACCTGCGGAGTGGAACAGGGCGGCTGTTATACAGCCACATAGCAATGCTGCAAAACAGTTTAGGACAGGAAGTGAAGGGGAAAGTACAGTGTGGTAATTCATTCTAGTGCTTACAGTAAAAAGCTGATTTGCCCCAGATTTAGGGCTTGATCCTGCTCTTGTTTAAGGTGATGGAAAGATTCCCAGTGGTTTGAATGGTGCAGGATCAGCTCTTTAATGGAAGCAGCCAATACAGAACAAACTTTCTTTACATATATGTCTTGCTTCCATGGTCCTTCCACAAATGGCAGATCCTTGCTGCGTTGCAATGATGAATGAAGATCACACTTAAACCACTGCAAACACCTGCACTCTGTTTATTTCGCTTCCACTCTGTCGCTTCCGGGGTCAAAGTCACATGAAAGAGAAGAGCTCTTGTGGACCAGAAGAGCATCAAATGCACTCAAAGTGAATCAAAACTCTCAAATCCAGTCTCGACTTTATTCAAATCACTGAAGTTTCAGGGGTAGGCAGGCAGGAAAAGTATTCCAGATAAATGGCTCTCACCCAGTGAGCAACATTCTACTAGTTTTCCATTTCTGTACCTCTCCCAGTTGGAAACTAGCAATTGGGCTGAATTTATGGAGCAAATCACAATAATGCATTTAGCCCCACAGCACCCCTGAGAGGTAGGCAAGGATTGCAATAAAGTTGTGACAAACAGGAGTGCAGGCCAGAGACCATCTGTCACCTAACGCGGGAGAGGGTTAAAGGGGGAGGGAGGAGTCAAAAATATCCAAGGGAAAGAGGAACACGAACCCCATTGAAAATTCAGACACTTTCCACCAGAAATCCCATCGATTTGGAAATACAGTTTCCTGTCAAAAATCATTTCAGCAGAAACTTTTTGGCCTGTCCTCAGGAATGGCCTGTGATGGGACGTGCTACCATGCTCCTTCCACCACCACAGATGGCTCTGAGGATCTTCTCACTTGAGAACACCAGCATGTACCCCATTTACAGCGTCTTGCCCCTCCACCAATACATGTGAGTACTTCAACGTTATTGTGCTGTTTTCCAGACTATCCCCCATCCTCTCTGTGTCTCACTTCCCTACTTCCTCCTTGGCACGTCCTTCCTGTGTTCTTTTAAAACCACTTGTCCCTTATTGGGCCAATTAGCTCAATAACTTCCTAACCGCAGTCTGGCCTAGTAATCAGGCACACCCAGGACCAATTAGGCCTTCTCGGGCGAATCTCACTGGTGCTAATAATGGCCAGAGCCCTGGCTCAGGGGCCATCTCTCAGCCCTTTGTCAAGTGACTCATTAGTGTTTCTCTAGCACCTTTTGCCCCTTCTGCCCCACAATCCAGGACAACTCATGAACACTCACTGATGCAGACTCAGACCCTCTTCCTACTCCTGGGAAGCTTGCCCAGGGTCAGCCGATCCCTAGGTCGGTATCATTACCCGCACTCCGCTGCCGGCAGAAACAGAGATGCAGCAATTTACTCAAGTGCAGACAGCTACAGCAGGGGCAGATGCTTACAATTTCTTAGGACAGCACCTAGAGGCCTCAGCTGAGGCTGGAGTTGCACTCAGGTAGGTGATGCACACACGGACCCTACTCCAGGGAGCTCGTGGTCTACTTCGATGAGCTAAAGATTGTTAGCCTCCTTTTAGAGGTAGGGAACTGCAGCCCAGAAAGATTAAGGGATTTGCCCAGGGTCACAGAGAGTCATGGTAGAGCTGAGAATTGACCCTACGTCTCCTGAGTAGCAGGACAGTGTTTCAACGGCATGACTGTCCTTCTAGAGCAGAGAACCCCTGCTCTCACTTCTGTAACCATACTGCACAGGGAACTCAGGATAATGATCCCCATCCCACTGACAGCTCTGATGGTCCCCTCGTTATCCAGAATCAGACATGATCTTCCCACTCTTCATCTCCCACTGTCTTTTCTCTGCTCCCTCTGACTCACAAAATAATTCAAATCATCCCCACTACAGCGAAAAGCTTCTGACTAAGCCAGACCTGTCCACAGTGGGACATCATTAGGGTGACCAGACAGCAAGAGTGAAAAATCAGGACAGGGGATCGGGGGTAATAGGAGCCTATATAAGAAAAAGATCCCAAAACCAGGACTTTCCCTATAAAATCGGGACATCTGGTCACCCAAGACATCACCCATGCACGTCAAATGGGTTTGACCCAAGCTGGCTCAGCAGTGTGATGGTGCCAGAATTATCGAGGGACATAAGTTCACATTTGGCCAGCCCGACACATCTTCCCTATCAGAACCCCACAGCTGCCTGGCAGGCTGGGAGCACAGTGGTCCCAGTGATGCTTGGCAGTCCTTTAAGGAAAGCACTTCACTCTGTCACACAGTGCACTTTTAGTTCCAATAGTTCCAACACAGAGTGACCCCCCACTCAGCCCTTTTATAAGATCCAGGAGTCCTATGAATCTATCACCTGATCTTCTTAGCCCTTCCCCCTCAGGCTGGGAAGCAGCTAATTAATAATGGCACAGGTGCAACTGGCCCCATTGCCTCCCCCTTAAAGGGGCAGTCACCCTGTGACAGAGACACAAAGGGAAGATGGATTCCCTGCCCCCGGAACCTCAGCAGAAGGAGGGGGCAAACACAAGGAAGGGTGCAGTGAGGACAAAAGTGAAGATGATGAGCTGGCCCTCAACTGGTGTAAATCAGCATACCTCCATTGACCATCTGATTTACACTAGCTGAGGATCGGGGCCAAGACAGTCATGTGGTTGCTTGGGCGACATGAGAATTGACTCTGGAGAGCACCGTGGGGATGGGGCAGTGAGAAGGGCAGGAGTGTTCATTAGCGGTGACACACACATCCTCCACGTTCCTCACACCCACTTTGCACCAGTGTAAGAGACTCACACAAGATGCAGGACTGGCAGGAATCATGCTGGAGAGCGTCATCTCATGGAGGAAGGTCACAGAGGCCTGCAGCCCCACCCTTAATCCTACTCCATCCTTGTGCCATAAAACTAAAGTGCTCCATCTGCAGGAGAGCCCTGCAAAGAAGGGGAGATTGAGCATTGGGTCTGACACTGAACCAGCTTCCCTTCTCTCCCTTCCCGTGTGTCTTTAGAGCAGCCCCTCCCGGCTCCACTGCTGGGAGTGGAGAAAAAAGAGGGGCATGTGGGCCTGAATTAACATTCAGAACACACAATCTCCAGAAGGCACGTTAAGCTCAACGTGCACAGAGAGAAATTTCAAAATGCCACAGAGCTCAGAAGATATTGCGTTATGATCCAGCGACCCGGAGATGAGTGCAGAGACATCTTAAACCAGGAGGTGTGAGCCAGCAGACTTCAATTAGCCTGAGAACCGAATCAGGATAGATATGGCAAACACCCTGTCCCTTCATGTGACTGGCTACTCAAGCGTCATAAACGATGCATGCACCAGATCAGTGTTAAAGAGGTGGCAAGCTGCTGACTGCTGAGAAGATCATTTCTTCCCCCACTCCTCCTTGCACCACGTCTGGATACATGGCAACGGAACAAAGGACACCCAGCCAAAGTCTCCATGACTGAGCTTTTGCTGGGACTCAAATGTGAGAGCAGCTGAGAATAATAGGAGCAGGGGATGAAGAAGAAAGAGACACACATAAGTACTTGGTGGCTGAGATCCTGGGATGTAATGAACATAAAGCCTTTGGGGACACTCAGAACTCCTCTTTGAAAAGCTCCCCTGGCTGGCATGTCAAGGAGTTCAGATCTCATTTCAAAAGGCTCCTTCTCCCCTGCTCTCTTTGTACTGGGCAGCTGTTTCTAAGGTTCTGGAAATGTTAAATGTGCCTTAATTCAACCCGACCACTTGTTCTCAGATGGTAAATCCTTCATCTGTGCTGCTTTCAACTGGGTCTCAAGAACCATTGATACCTGCTCCCCAAATAGACCTGGTCGGGATTTGTAAGGGCGTTTGAGGGTGCAAGGAGAGAGGTGCTGGCATCCTGGAACTGAGCAGTTCTATTGTATTTTATAAAGATTCTTACCTCTCCCGCATCACCACCATATCTGAGCAGTTTCCAGTTATGCCTTAAGCAACGTGACGAATGCCGGTCACGTGTGGTTGGTTCTTTCTCTCATCCTCTCTCTGGTGATCTGGCTAGTGTGTTATTCGGCCTCTTGTCACATCAGAATGGACCAACGATCTGTTCCATTCAGAGCCCAGCTCCGACCACAGTGGAGCAGCTGAACAGCCAATTTAATCATCCTAGCTCCTGCCAAGTTGTAACTGACCAGTGGGGCACCTCGTCCTGTATCCCAACTCATGCCACATCACCACACACTTGTCTAGTCCTGTATCCCAGGTCCTCCTGTCTGACCAGAACAGACCCCGGGTCCAAGATCTAACCCCATCACCCTAGTCTTACCATGCTGGAATAGACCGATGGGCTTTCAGAGACCATCTCCACCCACTGCCTATTCCGTATGTTTGAAAGGGAAGCGCAAAATTCATTGAACATACAGAACCATAGAAATGTCTTGCTGAAAGGGACCTTCAGAGGTCATCAAGTCCAATCCTCTGTGTTGAGGCAGGGCCAAGTAAACCTAGATCAACCCTCATGGGTATTTATCTGACCGCCTCTAAAAATCCTCCAATCACGGGGATTCCACAACCTCCTTTGGAAGCCTATTCCTGAGCTTAAGTACCCTCATATCTAACCGAAATCTCCCTTGCTGGCGATTAAGCCCATTATTTCTTGTCCTACCTTCAGTGGACCTGGAGAACAATTGATCACCCTCCTATTATCCACATCCAGTGGTACAATATAAGTCACAAAGGAAGCAGCCATGTTGTCTCTTGACTCCTTCACATTCTCATTTTACAAACCCACACAGTCACTGCCCCCTATCCACTCACATCTTCACCCATCAAACACTCACAACCCCATGTTACCTAATCGCCTGGCCCCCAGAAAGCAGCATCACTGAAAAAAGACGCACACGTGTATCCCATGGAGTTGGACTGACAACCACTTAGCTTCCACCTCTTCCATTGCTGCTGTTTGGAAAGCTTCTGTGCAGACAGTGCAAGAACCAGAACCTCTGAGAAAGCCCTAAACCAAGAATCCTCTCCCCACATCAAATATTAGTAGATTTTGCAATTTACACCAGACAGGCTGAATAGGGTAGAGGGGAGATTTTCTGTTTAAATCCATAGGAAACTCTCTCTCTCTCTCTGCCAGTGATTCTTAATTATTTACTGAGGTATCAACTCTTCCCTGCAGACCTGGGACAGAGTCTTGCCTTTGATCAACTGGGTGACTCACCGTCTGGAATGAGGGTGATATATGACAAATGCGAGCTATTTCTGCACATGTAAGAAAACATAGTCATCATCATTGGGAGAGGTAGGGGGAAAACAAGCCACACACAGGAAATGCTCAGGCTGGACTGCTCCTCACAGCTTTGCTGAAGGAGTGGGGTCAGGAAACATAGCCAAGGCACGGGCAGTGCCTGTATGATATGCAGCCGTGTGGAGCCAGCAGCCGCTAGCTCCTCGCAACTGGGGATTGGGGGACATGGTGCATATTTTGCAGATGCTACCACGGGCCTGAGGCTGCAGGCACAAGGATGGAGCAGAGCCAGTGCTATTCTGTGCCCTGGCCATGGGATCCCGATACACCAAGCCCACTTTCCTGGGGGTATTGGCAGTCAAGTGGTGGGTGGGCGTGGATTTGCCATTTTTAAACCAAGGAACTGAATTCCCCTCTTAGCCCAGCAAAAACAGTTTCCACCAGGTCAGCATGCGGACCCCCAGGGAGAAACACATCCTTAACAGCAGGTGGCTTTGGAGGGTCACTGGTGGAGGCACATGGTAGGAAGCTGATAGCTGAATGAATCTAGAGGGCCTCATTCATATGGCTTCACTGGAGGAATATGGCCCCGGGGATGCATCTCTCTCAGGTAGGAGGTCCCTGATAGGGTGCAGTGTAGAGAGAAGCCGTGTTCCCTGGAGCAGCGGTCTGCCCAGGATGCGATACTATTGTGAGGCGTGGCCCTGGCAGCACCTCTCACAGCTGGTGAGCAAACCCTGGACCGCTCAGGGTTGGTGCTTGCTGCTTTGTGCGTTGCCAGGGGAATCATTCTCAGTTGATGCGTGTTTGTGTTCTCTCTGCTAAGGAGGCAGCTTCCTATCATTAACATTTCTGTCCCTAACCTCTCACCTACACGTTTCATTCCTGTTCCTCTAACTGCCTTCAGCACAATGATAATTAACAACGGAGAATCCTGCTGTCTGCGCTTTCCTGTCAAACTCTCCAGCATCATCTCTCTGTCTCCTACTCCTATCCCCCCACCTCTTGACAATCTAGCCTCTTCCTTCATTAGTTTCCTCTCACTCTCTCTTTCTCTCAGCTACTTGGGCTCGTTTCATTCCATCTCTCCTCAGCCCCAGTATAGTTCCCTCCCTCCCTCCTCTACCTCATACATTTCATTTTGACTTTGCTTCCTCCAAGACAAAGTTAAGTGCTGGGATTAATCTTGGCACATAGATTTGCATCTAGGCTTGAAGAGGACGTGTGGAAAGGAAGTGCTGCAGATTAATGGTGATTGAAAGTCCAGTCGCTCCTTAAATGGATTCCTGGATAGTGAAATATGAGGCTAGGCAGCTTCAGGAAGAAAAATATTATCTCCTATCCCCCGTCTGCTCCCCCAGCTGATCGTTCTTCCTCTAGGAACAGGACTGGGACACCGAAGCTTGAGGTTCCATCCCCATCTCCTTCTCTGTGACTCAGTTTCCTCTCCTACCATTTGTCTGTCATGTCTATTTAGACTGTAAGCTCTTTAAGGCAGGGGCTGGTGAGTACTATGTGTCTGTTCTCAGTTCAGACACCCCAATAGTACTGACACTAGTGAAGTGATGATGAAGAATAGCGATCAACCAAGCAGGTGTTTGAGTTGCAGAGGCCCCAGGCTCAACAAGCTGAGATACCAGGAGATGGGTAGGCTGCAGGAGGGCCACCCCCTATCTGCATCCTACCGCTGTGATTCCTGGAAGCAGCAAGGAAAGATATTAATGGAGCAGAGAGGACCTCCCCTGAATTAAACTGGACACAGAAGAAGTGGGGAGGCGTACCCAGAAGCGGGTTCGGGGAGTGAATGCTGATCCAGGGCCCCAGCAATACATTGAATGCTGATGTCAGCACATATTAACTCCACTGGGTACAGCTACACTGTAAAAGACAAACCAACCCACAGCAGTGAGTCTCAAAGCACAGGTCCACTGGCTCAGGCTTGTGCTGGGTTGGTGTCTAAAAATAGCAGTGCCAGCATTCCCGCTGACTCTGAGGCCTTTCCCCCCTCAGTGGGTTTCAGAGTGGGAATAGCCACACTGCTGTGTCTAGCCCTGTGGTGGTGCACACCCCCAGTCGCTGATTGGGTTCTGAGACTTGTGTAGATGCACCCTTCGTAGCTTGGCCCTCCTGTAACCCAGATCAGACTCTAGCCTGTAACCTGTAAGAGTCCTCCCCGCTGTCCTAACTGCTCTGCAGAATTCTGATACGGATTGGACGAAACACTCTAGCCCCCAGGGCAGAACACTGCCAGCTGAGGTGATGTATCATCACACCAGGACTCTGCTCTCAGATGCTTCTAAATCCCTCCGGGTAAGACTTTACAGCCTTCTCTGACCAAAAGCCAGGATCCCCTATGGTGGAACTCTGCCACGTTGTGTGTCCCAAACAGCACCAGTTCTGGGTCAGGAAATCATTTCAAGGAATCTGCTGCAAAAATCTCCACAGGTGTGGATAGATGAGAACTGCCACTACTCTTTGGTGAAAGGCCAACATTGCTTGGACATTCTCTAATCTTCCATCGTCCCCTCCATGAGGCCTCCATCCCTCATCGCAGCCTGCTGATGACTGCTCTTTGCAAAACGTCATTTTACAAAGCCCCTTTTTCCTGCTTTCTGTGTTTGTCAGCTGCATTCGCCAACAGTGTCCAGACCATGATTCTAGACACTTAGCTGAGCGAGCCCTGCAGAATCGCTGCTCTGTATCCCCCTGACAACTGGCTGGGGAGAGGAGAAGTCATTAAAGAGTCTTGCCAAGCGCGCTGCGCTCTCCAATCTGCAGGAAGACGCTCCGTGCCATACCTCAGAGGGCAAGAGACTCAGCTGCTCTGGAGCAGCGACTGGGGAAGTCTTGTTAATGAAGCAGATTTTGGTGACTAAGGGCAAATGAGGAGGAAGAGCAGAGGCTTCATCAAATCATGTAGTGTGGGCATGTGGGGGCAGGACTTCAGCTGGTATAAACCGGGATGGTGCCGCTGCTATACACCGAGGGATGCTGCGGCCAGCTCCTTTGTAGATCACCCCTAATTTCCTCCTGTAATGAACGCTGAAGCAGCAGGCAGGCAGTGACTAAGAACAAGGACCTGTTAGGTCACTAGTCACTTACCTAGGATTCTTAGGCCTCCATGGGAATGCCAGAGCTGCAGTGCAGCACACAGAGGGAGCTGCCCAAGCATAGCTCCCTTATTTTATGTACTGGATAAAACATCCCGTAGCTCCGGTGCTCCCCTTCCCCGCACCAAGCGGGAGCAGGACCCTGCAGGCTGACCTGTGACCAGATCCTCAGCTGGGATCAGTCCACGGAGCAAATCTCTGCAGGCGAGCGGCTCATGGGGAGGTGGGTGGATATAACCAGGGCCCGGAAGCAGATGACTATGGAGGCCAGAGCAGTGTGACAAAGGAGCTGGTTAACCCAACCAAAGACGTGCTTGGACCTGATTAGCAGACAATAACTTCCATTTGTTGCAGGAGGAATTTTCCAAAGAGTTCTAAAACATGGGACAGGATATTCACCCTCCAGCCATCCCTCTGCCTGCTGTAAAGGGCACCAGCCAGATTTCCTCTAGCACTGGATCCACACATGGCCTTTTCCACTGTTGCTATTTGTATTACCACATCATTTCTAGGAGTCCCAGTCAGGGATCAAGCCCCTTTACACTAGACGCTGTGCAAACACAGTACACAAAGACGGTCGCTGTCTAGGATTGAGCTCATAAACTAGTCTTATAGGGTTTACAGTCTCCCCTACAGATCCCCTGGGACATCTGGACCGCTGGGTGGGAACCTGCATTTTAGTGCATCCTTTAGCTTCTGTGCTAAGCTGCAGGGAAGGAGGCAAGCTAAAGGGAGGGATAGGCAGGAGAGACAACAGAAAGAGCCTAGACATGTTCCCAGCTGCTCCACAACCTCCCTTCAGTAATTACAGCCCCTCCGTCCCCCTATTCATCACCACGACATCCATTTAGCTATTGCCTGGGACATGTGCCCCTCCTCACACGGCCCTTCGTCACTCTGAATTGATTTCCAATAGTGACCGAACAGGCCCCGGCCATTAATGAGTTCATTTCCATCACTTAGATGCAGATGGATTCTTGTAGGAGTGGCAGGGTCACTGAAGTTTCATTAACACACCCTGTACAAGTATCTAAATAATGTTTTTTTCAACATGACAAGCCAGCTGAGTGAGTCCATCGTGCCTTCTCCTGTATGCTCTCCGGTATTCCAGAGACACACAGAAGAAGAGGAAAGCCCTTAAGGTTTGCCCCTGCCACTATGTGATTCATAGAGCATCACTTGTAAAGAGGGTGGAGTATCCACAGTGTTCCAGAGCAAAAGTTCTCTGACTACTGCTCTCGTCCCCATCATCAGAGTATCTGAGCACCTGATGGATGTTAGCCTTACAGCACCCTGGTTAAGCAGGGAAGTATTATTCCCCTTTTACAGGTGCCAACTGAGGCACAGAGAGATCAGGTGACATGTCACACAGGGAGCCTGTGGCAGAGTCAGGAATTGAACCAGCTCTAGTTCTGTGCTCCATCCACTATAACATTACCTAGCTCTTTCCATTAGTTGAGCTAAGAAGCACTTTACCATCATTTTCCCCATTTTACAAGTTGAGAAACTGAGGCATGGAGAAATGATGTGACTTGCCCACAGCTAGCATGACCAGATGTCCCAATTTTATAGGGTCAGTCCCAATTTTGGGGTCTTTTTCTTATATAGGCTCCTGTTACCTCCCACTCCCGTCCCAATTTTTCACACTTGCTTTCTGGCCACCCTACCCACAGTCATCCAGCAGGCCAGAGGCAAAGCTAGGAGTAGAATCTATGTTTTCTAAGTCCCATTCCTGAGTCCTCTAGCCCACACTGTCTCCCACTAGACGAACCTTCCTACCTTACAGGCATCATATAAATTCCAAATGTACCCACTTCCCGAGGTTTAGTAACTTAAATAAAAATGTTAAGATGATGTTTTAAAAAAGTGAACGGTACAGAATTTAAGCACAGAAGTTTCTGGTGATCAGGGAATAATATACAGATTATCAAGGGGTGTGAAGTTCGGTTTAAGATCAGCTGGCGTAAGGAATACATCATCTGTAATATCCCCAACAGGGGGTAAAAGGTTGACAGGTCAAAGTACAGACATTGAGATATGAGGGTATGTTGTTCATATCATGGCTATGTTCAGGTGTGGAGTAAAATGAGTGGATACGATGAGGATGGATTGACCCTGATTTGGTGAGATTTAACGTTCAGTGCGTTTACAGTTTCAGTTCTTATGGCCCAACGGACAAAGTCTCTGGGTCCCTTTTTCGTAATTGAAGCACAACATCACTCCGGCTCACACCTCCTGGTACTGTCAGTGGCCAGTGACACGTTCGATGTAGATGTCCCTGGACCATTGGATGGTGTCTGGGACCATGAGTTGTCGCATGAGCCGTGCGTAGCATCGACCGATCTAAAACCACAAGGTACCACAGATTGAGCTAAAGAACCAAGCTGCCCCAGGCGGTACTTTAACAGACCCATATCCTGCATAGATCATGCACCAAGGGGGGATTTGTTACAGACACTCCCCTGGACATTGGCCCTTGCATTGGAATAGGTGGACAAGCGAAAGGAGGAGTTAATTCCAGGGGGTGATGTGCAGGGAGCAGCAAGTGAGGAAGACGGGATTAGCAGCCTTCTGCATGCTGAATTGGGAAGGAGGTGGGAGAAGGTTGCAGCAATCCAGATGGGTGTGGAGGAGAGCTTTTTGCGACCAGAATTGGGGATAACGGACAGACTTTAGTGATCCTGTGCCAGAAGCAGCAACAGGATTTGGATGTGAAGGTGGGGGGACAAAAGGAGGAATCAAAAGACCTCTTGGCTAGGGGCCTGAGTGATAGGGAGGACAGTGGTGCTGTCAAACGTGGAAGAGAAGGTGGGACAAGGAAAGGGCTTGGGAGGAAAGCGGAGGGCATCAGTGAGAAATGCAGGAGGGGCTGGCCAGGAGCTGTTCAGTACTGGGCATGTCTGCACACATATCCCAGTCTAACCCTCAGTAACACAGCTTGGCAACCCCCTCCTTTGTGTTAGACTGAACAATTTCCTGCCCGCAGACTGCTGGGGAAGTTATAATGTGACACAGTCCTGTGCTTACCCATACCTTTGACTTGCCCTCTCTTTATGCCTCTCAATTACTCTGTTTACTTCCTTTCTTTTTACTGCCTTTAAGCGCAGTGATGAATTTTATCGGCTGCTCCCCACAGAGCCGAGGGTTTCAGAGCATATGGGCCAGTCAGGCTTCATTCTTTTCGGCTTTATTGTATCTTTGCCTCCAGCCCAGTGTCTTCCCATGTCTTCAGTGTGAATGGCATCAGCCACTCTTGCCTTGTGAAGGCAGATGCGGCTTCATGATGATTACGGTGGCGCAGAGAGATCTCCATGGAGATCAGGGCCCGCTTGGGCCTGGTGTTGCACAGGAACAGCGGGAGAGTCCATCCTGCTTCTGAAAGCTCACAGACAGAAGCAGGGCTGCCTCCAGGCACCAGCGTCCCAATCACGCGCTTGGGGCGGCGAACATTGAGGGGGGGTGGCGTGCCATCTATAATTGGGGCAGCGCTCTGCAGCTTTCGGCGGCATTTCGGCGGCCATAACTGCTTTGCCGCTTCGTCTGGAGGCGGCGCTTCGGCGGCAGCTCCACAAGTTGATATTTATTTTTTTTTGTGCTGCTTGGGGCGGCAAAAATGCTGGAGCCGGCCCAGGACAGAAGAGACAAGGCAGAAGGGGAAACAGAGGCAGAGGGAGGGAAAGTAGTTTTCTCATCCCCATTTTGCAGAGAAGGAAACTGAGGCAGGAAGGGGTAAATTGTGGTTTTGAGCCGTAGTTGTCAGCAGGGCACAGCACTTCCCTTATGAGAGCTCTCAGGTACCCTGGGGAGACTCTGAAAAGGACCCCTGGGTGCTCCCCCACCCTCAGTCAGCTGACTGGTGTGCAGGGGACGATAGCCGCCCCATCGCTCCCTCTAGAATTCCAAGCCCAGTGACCCCCTGAGCAATCTTTTCTGTGTGTGCTCTGAAAATCACTGAGAACCACACAGCAGGGAGTGTTTCTGCACTAGCAAAGCGCTGTGACATGACTGAGCCTCCTGTGCGTGGAGTCTCCCCCCAAAGCAAGCACTGCCTGCGGGCCAGTCTTAAAACCTTTCCCCAGAGCACCTGTGCAAAAGAGAGCTAAGGTTAACCCTTTGTTCCCAGGGGGCTCTATGCCTTGCCACACTCAGGGCTTTTCCCTCTCTATCTTTCCTAGGCCAAATCCTAACGCTTTAGTTGCTTCTTACTCAGGAAAACTCCTTGCTGAAGTCAATGGAGTCCTACAAGGTGGCATGTACATATCACTTGAGTGAGGGCTATTTATTTCAAGCGCCTAGCAGCCCCAACTGAGATCAGGGCCCCATTGAGGCACATGCCAGACATTAACTTGGCTCCTGGTCCCAAGAAGTTTACAATCAAAACAGATAACAGACAAAGGGCAAAAGGAAATGCCCAAGTCACACGTTAGCTCAGTGGTAGAGCCAGGAATCATATCCAAGTCTCCAGGATCCTAGTCCAGTGCCTGATGGATTGGCTACCCCTGCTTCCCTATGGGAGTGCACGATGCTCAGAACTTCTCAGAAGAACCTCTTCTTTGCTCCTGCTCTGTGAAAGCCACAAGATCCCAGCGAAATTCCACACCAACGGGGTGTGTTTCTGTCCCTCTGGATCAGGGTGTTTTGCAACCCAGAAATGTCACTTGTCACTCAACCTCCGCCAAAAACACTCCTGCTGAAATCTCAGGCTTTCAAACGATTTTTGATCTGAGCTCGTTTGAGTCGGGAATCAAACTTCACGTTCAAAAATTTGCAAAGGAAAATGTAATATGTTGTTTTTCTCCATGCTTGTCAAGAGGTGATTCATTAAGTCAGCCCATCTAAGGCTCCTGTCTGGCCCCCATGACTGTAGTATCTCGACACCTCACAGTCTTTAAGGTATTTATCCCCACAGCCTCCCTGCAAGGTAGGGCAGTTCTAGATTGTAAACTCCTTCAATGCACCGTCTTTTGGTTCTGTGTTCATACAGTGCCGAGCCCAGTGGGTCCTAGTCCATGATGGGGCTCCTCAGTGCTACAAATAATAATAAATATATTAGCTAAGAACTACAAATGGGAAACTGAGGCACAGAGACACTAAGGCCCAGATCCTCAAAGGTATTTAGGTGCTATTAATTTCCATGTGACTTAGGTGCCTACATACATTTGAGGACCT
Organism: Dermatemys mawii; assembly: GCA_007922305.1. Lineage (NCBI taxonomy): Eukaryota > Metazoa > Chordata > Testudines > Dermatemydidae > Dermatemys > Dermatemys mawii. The sequence continues at coordinate 871,639 of ML677397.1, read as the reverse complement.
GAGTGACTTGTCCAAGGTTACACAGGAAGTCTGTGGCAGAGCAAGTGACTAAACCTGGAGTTTTCTAATCTCAGGCTAGCGCCCTAACCATTGGACTATCCTCCCTTCTCATGTACAGTCACTAAGCATCTCTACTGCAGGTCAGAAGTCTGCAAATTTGAGACTTTCCTCCAACAGAGGATCCAGTCCAATGGGTTTTACCATCATGCAAACTGCCTCCATTTTGCCTTCGCTGCCCACAAAATCCTTCTCCATTCTGTCATACAACTCTTTCCTTTTGCAAGCGCCGCTCTCTCCGCTGCGGTGAATTTGGTGCACTGCAGGTTGATTAGATCGAAAACTGAGTGTCTCATTCCCAACCCTCTAACAATGAAACATCTTTATTAATTCTAGCCAAGCCACAAGGGATGTGCCCCTGCAGACACAGCGTTGGGATGTCATCCTCTCTCTGCAGGATTCTGCTCCTGGCTACACTAGCACAAGTCCATGGAAGTCACTTGGGAAGGTTACATGGGATGCAAAGAGGGCAGAATCTGGATAACTGGCTGGTTGAATTGTCTTTGGAACCCCAGGCAGATCAGATAGGAACAGAACCACTGGCTGAGGACAGCCATTGTCCTACTTGTGCCCTAGAGAAGGAAAATCCCCAGTTCTGCCAGTGCCTTAGAGGTAAGAAGAGGAGCTCATTCACTACTTGTCAGAGGTGGAGAAGGAAGGTCGGCAACCTACCAGCATCTCAGGGAGGGCGAGAGAAGCATGGATGGAGGAGAGAGATCCTCATGAGCTCTAGGGCCTCGGAGATGGGAAGGGAGACGGCTAGTGTGAGGCCTTTAATTTAGGACCAGCTCAGCCTTCATAGGCCCTCGGGATCTGTGGGGTCAGACCCCTCACACACCTGAGACTCACCTCTTTGGTCCCTCCTCCGACAGACTCAATGGAACAATACACCAATGTGCTCTCTGCTGTCATTGCAGACTGACAATGCCCACGTGAATCAGATTCATGAACTCCAGGGAAGAAAACTCAGGCCGACTTATTAATATCTGTATTTATCGAGTATGTGTGCTAACAGCCTAGGGGATGATAAATCAGCCTCACTGGGGCAGGATGTCCCTCCTCTGGTCGATCAAGGAGTTTGTGATGAGGAGGATGACACCTGGCTCTCAGAGGGAACTGGGTCTCCAGAGTTGGCTTCAGAACAGCAGCTGGTTTGTGACAAATAGAAACTAATTATCTGTTTGAAAGAGGTGGGTATGGGAAGGAGCGAGCGAAAAGAGGGAACTCGCTGAAGGTTCTTCTGCAGTAAGTGGCAGGCAGGTTACAGCTAGGCTGCCTATACAGTAAGGGGGGTGGTTTCAATGCACAGGACAGGCGAGGATTCTGCTGTCACTTACCCCACATCTGGAGCAAAGACACTGACTCCACTGGAGTTACTCGAGATTCACAGACATGACTTCACTGACTGCCGCCCCGCCCGGAGTTACTCCAGATTCAGCAATGATTCCATTGCAGCTACTCCCGATTTACAGCAGTGACTCCACTGGCTGCACTGGAGTTATTCCAGAGTCCAAACAGTGAATCCATTGGAGTTACTCCAGAGTGATCCCAGTCACTCCAATGACTTCAGTGGAATTATTTGGGATTTACACCAGTGACTCCATTGGAGTTACACTAGATTTAAGCAGTGGGGTTACTCTCGATTCAAACCAGTGATTCTAGTGAGTTCAGTGAATCAGCAGATGAGCCAGAAATACAACTCCCACCTTCTGGTCCCAAGATCCAGCCTCTCAACCACTGTTGTCCACAGCCCACAGAGCCTCTATGAGGCAACAAGACTGTTTTCACATCCAAGGCAAGCGCAAGGCTAATAATGATTCTGGAATAGGTAGTCCAGTAAATTTCCAAGTGTAGACAAGCCCTCCATTGCTTTTCTCATGGGAGTGAGCACCGATGAGTTTCCAAAACTCTCACCCTGCAGGATATTCTGGGTATCACTTAGGGACTCTATGTCCTGTCCTTAAAGCCTCACAGGATGCACCAAATCTCTCAGGAAGGCAGCGATACAACGGCTCTTAAATAATGTATTATACTTTCTAGTACAACCACAACTAAGTGTTGTGCACTCTCCAGATGAGAAGCGTAGGCTTTGCAGAGCATGTGGGACTCAGCGTCGTGTCTGAGGGCTATATCCTTGCAGGGAAGAAGGCTGTGTTTTCTTTGTTAGCTACCCTGGGAATAGATGCCCTTTGAAATGAGGGGAGAACTGCTTTTATTTGATTTCCTCTCTATATATTGTCTCTGTCCCCATGCCTCCTGGGAAGCTGATCGTGTTCTCTGCCTAACGTGAGGGGGTGTGTATGTATGTGTGTGTGTGTATGTGTGTGTTGTTCCTGAGGTGCCAGCTCTGTCAACAGCAACAATAGCTCTTTGCATCAGGCATTTAAATAACTTTACCTTAGTAGAATTGTTCGAATGCACACCTGGACATAGAGGGTTGACATCCTCACAGGGAGCAGACACAACTCAGCACTTCGAAAAGCAACTCACTTGAGGATAAGCCGTGAGAAAACTCCCAGGGATGATGGGCCAGATCCTCAGCTGGTAGAAATCAGCTGATATTCTAGACAACTCCATTACCTGCCTCTCTATTCTCTTTCTCTCTGGCTGTCCCTGTGAACAGCAGCTCATCCCCTGCTGTGATAAATGACTCCCTAGCTCTGAAATCCTTGCCTGGCTGGGTGAATCCAGCAGCATAGATGCTGCCCTTCAGTCACTAGATGGCATCAGACAGTTGTGCTTTTTGCAGCTGTGCTGTCGCCTTCTCTCCCTAAGAATGTGGGGGAATTTTAGGGACAGGGAAACCGAGGCTCTGCCCACCCTTTTTCTAGCCAACTGCTGGTTTTCTGAGGGCTCCTACTGCTTCATCAGAAACCAACCTGTCCCCCACGATGGAGGGGTTTCCTTCAGAATCTACCCACCAATTTTCAGCTTATAGCTGGGTACCATCCAAATTAGGCTCCACTGGGGATTCTGGCATCCAGCTATGTGTGTCCTGGTCAGGGCTTAATTTGTGCCAGGGCTTGCCAGAGCTGATCCCCAGCACCTCTGGCCTTGGCAGTTCACAGCCCTGGCACATCTGGGTTTGCCACATCTGTCATGAAAGTAAAAAAAAAATTGTGTGTAGCCCCGGCACCGCTGACAAATTAAGCACTGGCTCCAGGAGAAGGAGGGTGAGGCACACATTCGTTCACTTCCTGGGCACTGCAAGGGGGAGGTGCCAGTCCTGGCCTGGGGTAGGGGTACCCTGAAGAGGAACTGTGATCAGGACAAAGTCTGCCTCCCCTCTCCTGAGCTGGCTGTGTGCTGGCAAGGGCAGATCCTCCATCCCTTTCTGGGCCTGGCTCACAGCAGTGGACGGAGTCCCGAGGACTGAAAGACCATATGGCAGGAATTCTTTGCCTCTCTCTGCAGCAAGGGCAGGGAGGGTCCATTCGTGTTAGAGATGGGCGCATCAGTTCAACCAGCCCAGGAGAAAGCCTGGGACTGGAAGGTAGCTTGGCATAGCCGGTGATCGGAAACTCTTGAATCTGATGTAAGACCTTGATTTTGGATGCTGTACTCCAGACACCTGTTGGAGCCTGATTTTCTGAGGTGCTAAGCGTCTGCAGCTCCCAAAGATGTTGACTGGAACAGTGGGTGCCCAGCACCTCTGAAAATCAGCCCCAGCTGTGTGTCTCTTGCTGGGCCCCCAAACACAGGGCACCTCAAGTCAATGGACATTGAAAATATGGGGTGAAATCCTGATTTCTTATAAGCCACTGGCAAAACTCCCATTGACTTCAGTAGGGCCAGGATTGTACCTAAGGGCTTTAATCTCCCTGGGCCTCTTTCCTCCCATGTATGGGGGGATTATACTAAAATTCCTGCCTCACCAGGGGTGCTGTGAGCTTGTCAAGGGGCTAAGGCGCTCAGAGAGGATTGCATAAACACCTAGACCCAGCACATGTTTGCAGAGAGCTTAGAACTTGTGTGAGCGCTGTTAACAGGGGGACAATTTCCCCTCTAATTCAGGGTTGCTTTTGGCTCCGTTAAATGGAGCCATCTAGACAACCACTGGCTGGGAGAGAATATGGAGATTGAAATGCCCTCTCCCTACAGGAGAGGTAGTACAGGAGATGGAGGGGTGTGTGTGTGTGTGACTGAGAGAGGCTGCAATGTGTGTGTGTGTGTGTGTGTGTGTGTGTGTGTGTGTGTGTGTGTGT
>ML677397.1:854531-867367 GCA_007922305.1 Dermatemys mawii | reverse complement strand
GTGTGTGTGTGTGTGTGTGTGTGTGTGTGTGTGTGTGTGTGTGTGTGACTGAGAGAGGTTGCAATAGGCTAACTCAGGACTGAAGCCAAGCGCAGAAGCATTTGCAGCTCTGATCCTTCACTGTTGAGTGCATCGCAGACACATTACGTGTGTTTACAGATGAAAAAGCAAAAATAAAGCCAATGCCATCTTAAACATTCTGTGCAGGGCTGCGCTCCGCACTGATTCAAAATGTTTATAAACACGGAAGGTAATGTAATCAACTGCCGCAGCAAATACACCTCAGGTACGGGGCAGTGACAAGAGTGTCAAATGCGCTCCCTACACAGAGTGACAGGGCTCTGCTGCGGGCCGTTCACAGAACAAAAGCAGCTGCAAAAGCCCAGTGAGAAATGCTTTACAGAGCAATTTCTTTTCCCCTTTCAGTCCCTCTGGCCATAATCATCAGCATAATACGATATCATCCATTTCTACAGTGACGTTCATGTCACAGTGCTCTGCAAACTACACGCATAGGGAACTGCTGGAAAGCTGTCACCTCAAGGGTGGACAGTGGCGAAGCATCATCCAATGCAGGAGCAGATTTTGCCAAAAGGTGCCAGGATCCGGGAATTACTGGGTGAAATTCTCTGGCCTGTGTTAAGCAGGAGGCCAGAGTGGATGATCCTAAATGGTCCTTTTTGGCCTATGGTCAATTCAAGCCCATGGTTTCATAGGCTTTGTAATGTCTGCCCAGAGCAGAAGAAGGCTTAGGCCAGGTCTACACTCAGGGGGAGCGGGAGGGATCGACCTAACACACACAGCTTCAGCTACGTGACTAGCATAGCTGAAGTCGACCTGTTCAGGTCAACTTCCCTCAGCGTCTTCGCGGCACTGAGTCGCTCCCCCGTCCACTCCTCCTGCACTTCTCAGGAAGTCAACAGGAGGGTGTCTGGGATCGATTTATCGTGTCTAGACAAGACGTGATAAATCGATCCCCGAAAGATTAATCTCTACCCAGTGATCCCACAGGTAGTGTAGACGGGGGCCTGAGTGTCTACAAAGGCATAGCTGGGCGATTTCTCCCCTTCCCTCCCCCACACCTGCATGGACCCATGTTTCTCTGTTTCAGAGGGACAAACTGCTGAGTGTAAACGGAGAAGATACCAACCTGTGTTCCTATGAAGCAGAGTCACGGAAAGTGCCCCTGCATGAGATGGAGGCCCAGAGCAGCGCTGTCTCCACTGAGTTCTCTGCCCAAGCAGCTGCTGTCTGTGTGGCTAATTGGCTAAGGGATTGATGATCTATAATACTGGTAAGATCTTATGCGACTGGGGTCTGTCCCTTTTGTTATGATAAACTTTGTCACTGGATATTATCCTCACCAGCTGTTTTCAGCCTATGGTATAGGGAAAGCCCCAAATGACCAATCTTCAGGCACTTTGAATCCCTTTCTTTCTCTGTGTCTGGTTTCTTGATAGAGCAGACCGTAGCCACTTCCAGATGTTTCCCCCTCAGAGCAAACCATCTAAGCCACTGCATTAGCTCTCACTCTGGTAACTGTCGCCAAGGATTCTGGGGGGTGCACCAGTCGGGATCTGGTTACAAATGGCTGCCTGTAGAGTCAGTGTCTATGAAAAAATCCTAGATTAGTTCGATGCACCCTCAGCTGACGTGTGGCTGGCGATTCGTCACTGCCCAACAGGGAGCCTGCCTGTTCCCAGCCAAACATTGCATGCTTTAATTGCAATTTCAAGAACATTAGTTGCATGACAATTTATATAGGAGTGGGCCAAGTGACTATGGTATTGCTAGTATCTGGGCCTAGGCCAGACCCACAAGGAAAGTGGGGCTTGTGTCACAGGAAGAGCTTTTATTTGGTGAGTGGCTCCCACCTAACACGAATAGGTCCTTTCTATCATCTCTTTAGAGTCTCTGTACATTCATTAGTGACAAAGATAACTTCCAGATGGGATTGGGACACTTTTTTGCTTGTTAGGTTTCAGGTCACTGATCACCCAGATACATTTTTCTCTTTGTCTTCAGTGAAATGTACCTAGAGTTATTTATTAATAGGGACAGAGCCTTTGTGGGTTTCTCTGGCCTGGGGCTTGTGCTCTTGTTCTAACTTGAGTTAACTAACATGATTATGAATTCTAGTCTAGACACTCCACAAATGATTGTTCCACAACACAAACCATTGTGATATACCCTAGCCTAGGCACTTGAGTCAAGCTCAGTTGGCTACATCGAAGTAAAGGGGAAGATGATGCTGTGAAATGTGAAGTGATGATCACTACAAGTACCTATATGGGAAAGCAAGTTAAGAACATAAGATTGGCCCTACTGGCTTAGACCAGTGGTCTATCTAGCCCAGTGTCCTGTCTTCCGACAGTGGCCAATGCCAGATGCTTCAAGTGATCTATCCTCTGTTGTCCAGTCCCAACTTTTGGCAGTCAGCTGTTTAGGGACACTCAGAGCATAGGGTTGCATCCCTGATCATCTTGGCTAATAGCCATTGATAGACCTATCCTCCATGAACTTGACAGTAGACTGCTCTTTAATCTAACAGAAAAAGGCAAAATGACATCCAATGGCTAAAAGACGAGACTAGACAAATTCAAACTAAAATTAAGCTACATATTTTTAACAGTGAGGTAGTTAACTACTGGAACAACTCACTATCAGTTGTCCATTCACCATCACTTGTCTTTAAATCAAGACTGGTTATGCTGTCGATCAGGCAGAAGACCTAGGCTTGGTGCAGAGATTACTGAATTACGTTTTCTAGCTGGTGCTACGCAGGAGGTCAGAGGAGATGATCCTAATGTTCCCTTCAGGCCTTGAAATCCATGAATCTATTAACTAAATCTCATTACTACATAATAACCTTCATTATTTTCAAACAAACCTTGTATGTGGCTAATTCGCTTGGTTACAGCACTGTCCAACCTTCCCTTGAATGGCAATTAGCTTCTCCTGGAAAAAAAAAAGGAAAGGGGTGTTGAAAGAGTCCTCAGAGTTATCTTTTTATAGCTTCCGTCTTCCCACTCACCATTGTATGCAATATCCTTCCCTACTGATTCTGTCCTTTTCTGTTTGCCAAGCATTGATTTGTTCCTGTGTTGTTTCTAATGGAGCTTGAAATCAACATGACTTTGTTGTTGTTGTTGTTGTTGTTGTTGTTTTTGGTCACATCTTTGTTTGAGACTCAGCATCCTTGTTGATGCCAGTGCAGCTTGAGGTCTAGGACTTGTTAGTTAAATACTGAGTTAGAAGAGGGACCTTTAAAAGCAGAAAACATTGTTTTTCTATAGGTCCTATATACAAGGGTCATTTATAAAAAATACATACATGCAAAAACTGCTAATTCTGAATCAGCATGATTACATATAGATATATACACAAAGTATATTCAAAACATGGCCTTTGTTTAGATTACACCTTGTCTGGATCCTACATAAACAAGGGCCATTTATACAAGGATGTGTGTGTATATATACACATATAAACCAATTATGAGGTGTGGTGGCCATTGGCTTGACTGCAATCTAAAAGAGTGTGGGTTTGAGTTTTGCTTAATCCCACACTAAATCTCATCTCCAATTCACCCAGCTGCAAAACAGGCATCTGGTCCATTGGGTTAGGGAGGCCAAAAGCAGTCAGATGTGATGCCAGCTGTGCCACTCCTTGTATACCATTGGGTATGGAAACTGTTGTACCTTAGCTCATCACAGAGATGCAGGTTATCTCTGGCTGGGGACAAACCTACTTGTTACCAATAGTAAGATTTTGCCTTTATCATCCAAGTGCTTTGCAAACATTAATGAAGTCTCACAACTGGGGCAAATGAAGGAACACCGGAGATTTAGATATTCCCCAGTCCCTCACCCCCACAGCGCGGCCCCCACCAGCTATTGTTTCAAGGCATATTATACTTGGTTCACATGTTCAGGCTTTCCTCTGTATCCATGAGGGCTAAAACTACAGTATTCAGTATTCTGACTCCAAGAGCTGGGAACCTCCCCCTGAGCCTTCATCCAGCCCCTTGGTAAAGCAGGTCCCAATCATCCTTATCCTCTTTGTACAGGTAGATAAACTAGGGCCCAGGGGCTCTCAACCAGGAAAACCCGTTCATTTAGTGTTACTTATCCATCACTCCAGTCTGCTAGGGGCTCCCAGAGCAGTTTGCAGTCTAAATGGACACGACAGAGTATGGATGCTGGAAGGGGGAAACAGTATACAAGGGAAATGCATGAGGTGAAGAAGGCGTGTGTGCCCTGGCTCCAAGGCCCGTGGTCCCCACTACTCAAGAGCAGATCTTCCCGGAGTGTGTGTGAGTGTGAGTGTGTGTGGCGGGGGCGGGGGGGTTATCCAGTTGAAACTAGTGGGCTAATGGTGCTTTAGCAGGATCGGGCCCAGACTGGCTGAGTACTGGATTGGGAGCATGTTAAATCTGCCTTTCCCGGCGGGCGCGGCCACTTGAACTCGGTGCTAATTTTTAGGGGGGAGCCCTAAAAAAAAAATAAAAACCCCCGAGCCACAACCCGGTCTGCGAGTGGGAGTCGGCTGCAGGGCCAGGCCGAGGCGGCAGTGGGGGCTGGAAAGGGTTAAATCTGAGCCCTCCTCCTGCTTTCCATGGGCTGACATCACAGCGGAGGAGCGGGGCGGCGGATCCGGAGCCGCGCCAGTGTGTGCGAGCGCGTTCCATTGTTACAGAGCAGAAGGGAGGGACCCGCTGCTCCCGGGCCGATGCTCCAAGGAGACTCCGCTTCTCCCCCTCAGCCGGCGCGAAACCTCGGTGCTAAAGAGCCCCCCCAGCCGCCGCCTCCAGCCCGCTCTCGGAGCCCTGGCTCTGCCTCCCGCCCTGCTCCCGGAGCAGAGAAGCAAAGACATGGAGCTTTGCAACTTGCACCGAGCTGGGACCATCTGATCGCAGCAACGTGGACTGGAAATTAACGAGCCTTTTCCCCTCTTTGCACGGCCCGGCCGGGCGGCGCGGGAGGAGACCCAGCCTCCTGCCTGGCTACCCCGGTGAAGGGCTCCGACCTGCCCGCAGGGTCCGGCGCGGGGAGGCGGTGAAGGGGACATGACCTGCCCCCCGCCTGGTTCCAGGGCTCGGCGGTGCTAAGGCGGGGACGCCAGCCGGCCCGGCCGGGAGGGAGGGAGCTCTGCCCCCGAGGACGTGGTCGCCGGAGGAAGGAGGAGAGAGCTGCCCGCTGGGGGAAAAAAAAGCCGGGTCCGGGCTCCCGCTGGGAGCTCGTTTTGCAGCCCCAGAAGGGAGGCTGCCCGCGAGAATCGGTGGATTTCAAGGGGGCCGCTGCAGCGTTGCGGGGCGCAGCCGATCTGTATTGCCCCTGCCTGGGTTGTGTTTGTATTTCCCTTTGCACATTGTTTGGAGGGGTGGGGTGGAAACCCACACGCCGGCAGCTCGCTTGACCCCCGCGTCGCGCCCCGTCCCTTGGGCTGAGGATCTCTGATGGCTCCGCAGCTGCGGTCGCGTTGCCCTGGCTGCTGGTGGCCGACTGGAGTTTGCTTGCTGGTGGCGTCCCTCTTACCAGGTGAGCGAGCGGGATCGGCGTGTGCCCAGCCCCCTGCTCCCAAGAGCCCGGTGGCGAGGATGGGTTGGTGCTGCTGGGGGTCGGAGGGGAAGTTGGGGGTGAATGGGGGGGGGGTTGCTCAGGGTCCCTGGGGTGCGACGCTTTGGATGTGAAGGCATCTGCGCGGGCTGGGGTGATGCATGGGGCGGGGCGGGGGGGGGGCATCATCTTTGCCTGTAAAACAACAACACGACGATTTGTTTTGGCAGCCGCCGGGCTCCGGAGTCCCGGGCGCTGGGGCGGGTTGTTTGCTGGCTGGCTCGAGCGGCGTCTGGCGCTGCCCGGCTTCCCAGAAAGGGGCTGGGCGAGGCGCGCAGATGTTTGGGGCGCGCGTGCTCATCAGCCCCCCCCCCCCCCCCCCCCCGCTTTTCGGGGGGGGGGGCGCTTGAAATGTGTCGGGGGGTCCAGCTGCGTTACCCCGCAGCCCAGAGACGCTTTGGTGCTTCTATTTCTGGAGGAGCATCCCCTGGCTGCACGGGTCCGATCCGCTCTTGATTCGGATCCCGGCGCCAGCTGTGTCAAGCCAGAGCGACTCCCGCGCCGGACCCGGGAGGAGAACCAGGAGGGGACAGCGGTTTGCCGGGCGTGGCTCGGTTCTGCCCCGTTCTCCCCTGGCCTAGGCTGTAGGGCAAGTCATAGACTGACCCGCTTTTCAAATTGCCCAAGCTGGGCTGGGCTGGCTCTGTTTCTGCGCGCGCCTGCTGCAGGACCGAAGTGGTTAATGTAAATCCGGGGTCCTGCAAAGAAAACAAAACGGTGGCGGTCGGGGGGCGGGAGTGGGCGGGGGGGCAGGAGAGGGGCAGGGACGCTCGGGTGCATTGTGCTGGAAAGTGCCTTTGGAGGCAACTCCAACAGATTCCCCCTTTCAGGGCTTAATTCCTTGTGCCCTGGCCTGTGAGAGCAGGTGCCAGCCCCCAGTGCCTGCCCTCCCTCAGGGGGGCGTGCTGCAGAGAGAGGGGGCCTTGCAGCTGGGAAGGTGGGTCAGAGGTGAATGTTTTAAAAGGGGGAAAGGCCAGAGGGCTGGATCAGCAGCTATCCGCAAGCACCCAGGACCTGTCTCCATTGGGGAGTATCAGGGATGGGCAGACTGGGAGACTGGCCAGCTCAACGGGTGTGGGACTCTGCTTGAAGGCCTGGTGCTGAAAGTCAGGAGTGCAGAGCGGATCTGCCAAAGGCGGAGAGTCCAGGGGAAAGGGAAGCCAGAGCTGGATGTGTCCCTCCTTATCCCCCTGCCTGGGAGGAAAAGGAACTGGTTGTGCATTGCAGAGGAATAAAGTGATGGGTGAAAACCACCTGGGGCTCTTATACAGGTCACTGTTCTCCACTATGCCTCCAGCCAGGTGGATTGGCTGTTTTCAGAGCAGCTCTGAGTTGTGGGTTCTTGCAGGAAACAAGCTCAAACTTTGCAGGGAATCATTTGCCGTGGATGCCCTTGGAGATTTTCCATTCAGGGCATTGGCTAGGTCACACTCCCCACACACAGCCAAGAGGTACTGGAGATGGGATGAGTCTGCAGGAGCAGAGGGATGACTGGTTTGCTTTTGCAGCCACTGTGATTAATAATTTATCCCTCAAATCACCATTGGAGCATGGGAATTGCCTTAGCAAAATACAATTGCTCTGTCTATTCGTTGCTTCAGTTCCTATCCCACCACTGCTATGCTAGAAGAGACTAGTGCTCCATCTAATCAGTATCCTGCTTCCTGCTATACTTAAGATTCCATTGGAAGTCCCATCTCCTGCCATATTGCAATAGATCAGTGCTCTGTCTAATCTATTATCCCTCGTCCAGCTCTTCTGGAGTCTACCAGCGGCCCATCTAGTCTGGTAGCTTGGCTCTGATTTGCAGAGAGAAACGTACAGTCAACTCCGCAATGCTTTGGTGATATATTCCTTCCTGACCCCTGCTGGTGACTCCTTTGTGCCCTGAAGCTTGGGTGGTTGATATTTTCACCTCTGGCAGTGAGCAGGAGTCCCAGCCAGAGATCAGGACTCAAATGTGCTAGATGCTGTACAAAAACAGAACAAAAAGATGGACCCTGAGCCCCAAAGAGCTTATGAATCTTACTAAACTGCTCCCTTCAGCAACATCTATTCACAGTGAGTTCTGCAAGGGAGTGAGATGTTACATTTAAAAGCTGGAGAGTGAGTGCATGTAGCTATCCATATATAGCAACTGAGAGCCAGAGAGGCAGAGGTATCAGGGAAAAGACAGGGAGAGATGGGGAACACAGAATGAAGCTCTTTTTCACTCCGCTTGTCCAAAAAAAAAAAAATCCCCTACTTTGCTGAAGAGAATGGTATGGAACCCACAAAGGATGCAATGAAATCGGGAGGCAATTTTAATCTTCTCTCTGCATTCTTGTGCTTCTGTCAGATCTTTAATGTTTATCTGTTCAATGTAGATTTTTTTTGTTCCTCTCCTGTGTGCGTTTCCCTCCCCGTCCCCCTCTTCTTATAATGTTAGCTTTGTCTTATAAGGAGATAAAAGTTCCTTGACATAAAAAGCCATAAGAAGTCCCTTATAAAAATCTGTTTCACAAATTGTCTTTAATGCAATCTGCTCAATCGCCCATAACGGATTCAATTCAGGGCTCCTGGAGTCTACCATGCAAATCTGCTTTCCTGTCCGTTTGGAGCCATTACCAGGTATCATGTCAGGCTGTGGTGTGGAGCTTCAAAGATGTTAATGGGAATTGGCCTATTCAAAACCACAGGGAGCTGGAGAAGAAAGATCCTAAGCAGCTGATTTTCAGAGGCTGGGAACACTTGTGGTTAAATTTATGTTTAAGTACTAATACGTTATCTGTTTATCTGCCATGGGAATTGGTGCCATTCAAGGTCTTATGGTTGATATGGGTGACTTGGCACCAGAACATCTGGTTTCTATTCCCAGTACTGCTACAGACCTCCTCTGGGAATTTGGGCAATTCTCTTCTCTTAAGTTGGGGAAGTATTACTCCTTGAGATCATAGTGGGGCCTGCGTAGCTTGGTTTTCAAGGTGCTTTGAGATCCACAGATGGAAAATGCTATAGACATGCTTGACGGCAATTTGAAACTTCAAAGTACTTTGATGATCACTGACTAAGTGACACCCAAGTTATGGTGGCCTGGAGGCCCTAGGTCAGATGTGAGACTTCACTACAATTCAAGAGGAAATTTCCTTTCCAAGGAGATTGCACAGCCTTCAGGAGAATCTGTCACCAGACCATTCACAATGCCAAGCTGTATAAATGGGATAGATGCCAAAGGGGACTGGTCCATATTATGGTCTGAAGAGCAGCAATAATGTCATGAGGCATCTGCTAAAAGGCTGACGCTTGCAAACATCAAATTCATTGGTTGGATCCGGGTCAGATATTTTTCTTTTGTGCACTCCTGCAGCATGACAACAACTGGATCAGACTATTTTGGGAAATGAGCGTGTGTGTTTTGCGGCTGTTTTCTCATTAAATATCGCTAGTGCGCTGGAACCTACTGGCCGAGTTTTGGCCTGGAGTGAATTTATGGGTGTGTGTGTGTGTCAGCTTGGGTTGAGTGTTCCAGCTGGAATTGGAGCCAACCCAGCTGACTTGAGTTCAACTAGCCCAGCTATTCTGAGGTTACTGCATGGTGGGAACCACTCCTGACTACTGGTTAGAGCTGGGGGGTGGGACCAGGGAACAGGATTCCAGGGTTTTATTTCCAATGTCTGTCTCTGAGTCTGCGTGACTGTAGGGGGAGCATCTTTGCCTTCATTTGCCTCAGTTTTCCCAGTCTGGATAATGGGGTTATAATATTTACCAGCCTCACAAGGGTGTTAAAATTAATTGGAAACCACTGGCAAACACTATGGGGGCTGCAAAACAGGATTAGGAAGAGAGGGGGATTACAAAGGGCATGATGGGATACTCATCTCAGAACAATGCAAGGGGCATCGCTCACCCATGGTTAATATCTAAGTGGGCATTGGCAGGGTCCAGCAGCCTTTTCCTCATGGCTGGCTCTCCCTCAGGCTTGGTTGTTCTAGCTGGCACCAGCCTAGTTTCCGGGGAGGCATTGGGTAGCTGAGAATGATCCTTCGGGCACCCACTCGCTCCTGAGCTGAGTCAGAGCGGAAACCGGACGAGCCAGCTCCAGTGACCTGCTTCCCAGCCCCAGATGAGCAGGTGGGACCTTCCCTGGTCTCCCTTTCGCTCTCTTGCTGGAGTGAGTGCAAAATCAGTCAGATGGACGTGCTGTCTAAACCTAGAGCGAGAGATGAGATAAGGAGGGAGGAGGATGCTGGGGAGGAGCAGAAGGACTGCCCCCTCCTCAGTGACATGTCCTTGCTGTAGCCTAGGGAAATTCACTCATCTCTAAACGCACTGTGTCATTAACAGGCCTGGCTTCTGCGGGAGCGTAAGCAACAGCAGCCAGGCCTGGGGAAAAGGGGCAGCTCTATAGTGATCACGCGCAGAATGGAGCAGAGGGAGAGGTGACCCTCTGGGACACAGAGCAGTAGAAGGAAGCTGTAGATGGAGCTTTGCAGGGATGAGTTTGCAAGTCCTCAGATGGACACACAAGGCCCCTTGACTTTCTCTAGCAAATGGCTGCCGGGCATGCTTCCATCTTGCTAAGTTGTTGCTCCTCGGGCAGCGCAGCTCTTCTTCGATTTTGTTGGGCCAATGAAGATTTCTGGCTTTAGCTGCCCCTGCTGGGGCTGTCTCTCCTGCTGTCCTGTGGTGGGACCCCCTGCATGGGCTTGTCCTTAGCCCTCCCCTGCCACTGGGCATTCCTTTGGCCCTGATCGGGAGAGGATGTTTGGGAGAGTTTCCTTAGAGGATGCCAACTCCCTGGGGTGATGAGATTTGGGCCAGTGTGATGCTCAGATGAGCCGAAGGCGGGAATGAAAGCAGACAAGGTGGTGGCGGGAATCCTGCAGATACCCCCCGTAGCTATTCCGGGCTCATATGCCAACGTGATTTTTACCAGCCCTGCAGCGGTGACCCCATGAGAGTGGCTGCACATGCCAACGAGTTTCTTTGCGTGTATACACATATGTACGTCTATGCAAGTGTGCAGATAGCGGTATGTGTGCGTGCACTTGCATGCCCTGTAGGTGTGGTATGTGTCCGGGGGTGTGGATGTGTTCAGAGGTGTGTGCATGTGTGTACAGGGGGTGTGCACTGGCATGTCCATATGTCTTTCTGTACAGGCCAGTTGGGTTTGTTGGTACGAAGGGCATAGATGAAATACAGGGAGGGGCAGATGGTTCCTAATCAAATAATGCCGTGAGAACTGTTCTCTTATTCAAACATGTCAGCTTAGCTCTAGCCAGCTCCCCGGCTCATTGGTGGTTTGGTGCCGGGAGCCAGAAATTTGCATTGTCTCCCTATCCCCTCTTATTGACAGCTGAGAAACAGGTTTTGCTTGGTCACAGACCCACAAATTCACTCCCTGCCCTCCCAGGGTCTCTCCGGCTGCAATGACAGCTCTGTAGCCCTCATCACCTTTTCAAGTGAAAACCCATCGAATTGAGGAAGGGAACCTCTGATAACTCTATCCCCCCTCCCCCCCACACTCCTCCTCAAGCTGCTTTTAAGCCCAGACCCCTCTCCTGATGTCCCACTAAGATGCCCATTGACCTGTCCTGGCAAAGGTTTTAATCCAGGTTAGGATGGGGCCTGCTCACTTTCACACTGCTGCTGGGATGAAGGGAACCCCTCAACTCTGGAAGAGAAAAGAAACTCCAGCCTCAGGTACCACAGAAGGAGCAGTGAGCTCCTTTAGTCAGCAGGTGAGAGCAGGCAGGGGCTAATCAAACCTCCCTCCTTCCTTCTCCCGTCTCCCCAGTGGCTGAGTGACTCTTCCTGTCTTTTAAAGGCTTCCAAACCTCGCAGCCCCTGAACGCATGCTTGTTGCAGACACAAACTGAGTGTGAAGCAGGGAGCAATGCTTGTACATGCCGAGCCCAGTGGGGATGTACCCTGCAGCTTCCTATTATGGATGCATGAGCCCAGCTCTGGGGCTGCATTGCAGGTGATCAGGGGGGATGGAGTGTGGCAGTTTAACCCCTATACTTTCTTCACAACTTCTTTTCTCTTCATCTCAGGGGGCTGGTCCAGCCCATTGGCACAGGGCTGGTCCCAGAGGGGTTGCAGCAACTGCACAGGTCTGCTGCTCCTATGGGACTCTGTGGGTAGGGCAGGGGTGTCAGCCATCTCTGTCTTCTCTCCTCTTTCCCAAGGGTCTGGCTGAAGCTCCCTGCTTTCTCTATACCACGAGGCAGCAGGCTTTGGAACGGGGGCTCGGCCTCTGCTGTGAATGGGGATCTGGCTCACAGTTCCCTACCCTTCCAGATCCCACTGGGAGGGGAATTGTCTGTATCAGGGACACCGCCCCCTTACAAGACATTCCTGGCACTCAGTGAGGTGTCTATTCCCCTCCCTCCAGACACTATTTGGGTGGGAGACACTCTTATGATCAGAGTGCAGATGAGCCTCATGCCACCCCAAGTGCACCCCAATCCTACACTCCAGCAAAGCTTGAAATTCCACTCCTGGGCCCCCCAACATGCATCTACCACCCCTGATCTCTGGTGCCCACTGTGATTCCATCCTCCCACTCCTTCCACATGCTTGATGCTCTGGGACACAACTCCAGCAAGGGGGCAGGGGCAATGGTCTTCCTACACCTTGTCCGCTAGGCTCTGCCTCGTTCTCCCACTCCGCTCCAGACACTCGCGTTGCTCCTACCCTCTACTCTGTGGCTTACAGCCAGTCCCAGTCGAGGATGTTTTCAGTGGCTTTTTGAATTCTCATCAGCCATATGGGTGGGTGGGAGAGATCTAGGGGAGGAACAATCCATGCCTGGCAATCTTGCCCGCTGAGATAAAGGATCTGGGTCATTTTAAGAAGTAATTCCTGCTCTTGCCATGCCCCACATGGCCTTCCTTCCTCTGATAGGGGTATATGCTGCAGGGGAGGCTGCTGCAGATCGGGAGACGAAATGGCTGGCGACCCCACTCTGCTGTGCTGGGATATTGCACAAGGACCTTGAATCACATCACTGCTTTGAAGCAGCAGCGTGTGCCATATAAGCCACCTATCTAGATAAGAGCCAGTGCCAGTAAGCCTCTGTGTATTGAGGACTGGCTGCATCTCTTCTCCTTTCTTCCCAGCCCTCTTTACCTGGGCTCAGGCATGTTATTGTAGTCCTCTTTCCCGGCCAGCCAAACCATTTAATCTTTTTCTTTCTTTCTTTCTTTCTTTCTTTCTTTCTTTCTTTCTTTCTTT